>PVKS010004412.1:0-11451 GCA_004027875.1 Aplodontia rufa | reverse complement strand
CCTCAAACAGTTTAGCATACTTATTCTAGTCCTAAATATCTCCTCAAGAGAGGGGAGTGGGTTTGTCAACGTTTCCTGGGTTGAATCCACACTGCCTTTGGTGAGGGCCTGGAGTCTCTCCGGGTTGCCTAGGGTTCTGGCCCGCAGTGCCCCCTGTGGCTGGTGGTGGATACCTCACCCATACTGCAGGAAGGCCCTCCTGGGATAGTTGCAGAACGGAGGGACTGGCCTCCTTAAGCGCCACAGCTGTGGAAAAATCAAGGAACCCCAGACAGAAACACAAGGCCTCAGTTGACAGGAACTTTGGTCTGTGCCTGAGTCATTGATGCTGCCTCAAAGATCACAGGGCAGGAATTTCACAAAGCACAGGCCTACCTGGGAAAGTAAGCCAATGGAGGTAAGCCTGGCTCCTAGGAAGCCACCATCTCCCACGGGTTTCCACATGCCCAGTTCCCTTGGCTCCCAGTCCCTCCTGGGATATCTCATTGTGCTGCAAAGCAGATGGAAATGACTTGTCCACCCTGAGAAAGAAAGGAACCAGCAAGTCCCCTGGGTTTGCCACTCCTACCAGAGTAGTGGGAGGGAATGATTCTGCTTTTAAGGTGACTTTGCTTTTAAATCGAGGGCTCATGTGATGGAAGGGATAAGGCTTTATTTTTGTATTAGATTTTCCAATTTCATATAGCTCTCTGAACTTACTAGGGTTAAAGCCTGTTAAGATGAGGGAATGAACATCTGGCCTTCTTGGATGCACTGGGGTATGAGATATTGAAAATGAGTTTGAAGACTTGTCTGATCACCCCCATATCTTCCCAAGCCATTTGAGAAAAAGCAGGTTGCCAAGGTGATAGATCACAGGATCTGAAATTGGTGGAGTTTGGTGGAGGTGGGGCGGACTGTAAATATTACTCTAAGGGGCATTTTCTTTCTTTGTAGTTGAGACAGAGTGGCAGGCTACAGATAATATTGCAAGTCAGGAGGGGCCAAGATGGAAGCCCTCATGTCAGGACTCCCAGTCCAATGCTCTGCAAGAACCCAGCTTTAGTCAGAAAGTGTGACACCTTGAAGCCATACTCCCACCCCAACAGTGGTGAGAACCAACCTTCACAAGAGGAAGAATCTGCTCTATGGCCATCTCCATCCAGGCTGTGAAAACTACCAAGTGACTGCCTGACTTGAGCCTCAGGGAACTCACTGTTCCCACAGAGTAGAATTGCTTGCCAAGTTCTGATCTCACCCCTGTGGGGCCCTGTCTTAAAGGACTAACTTGGCCCACAGGCTTTATGAAGGCTTTTTAGGCCTGGCACAGTGGTCTGCTGGGAAGTCTTCTTCAAAGTTTTTATTTTCCATTAAGAACTCACTGGTGCTTTCAAATGCCCAGCATGGGGATTTTTGCCAGGCAGTCCCCATCTTCGTTCCCTGTCTGATACAAATTGGGTGAGAAGCATGTGGCCCCCATGCCCCCTTCCCACCAAAGGCTGAGGGACGCACAGCAGCCAACTGCCATTCTCTAGCCCACATTGCCATGCAGCAAGCATGCCAGGGGCCAGACCACCTCACCCACCTCTTTGAAGGATTTCTTTACTTCCACCAAGGAGTGCCAGTGTGCGATGGGCTTCCGTGGGTATGCCAGCATCTCGTTCCAATGGTCCCTGCCCAGGCCTTCAGCATTGATGCCCACACGACAGACTCCTATGATTTCATTGTGACCCACTCTGAGGAAGAAGCACAGGTCCCAGCATTGGCTGCCAGATACGCTCTTGGAAGGGAGGTCCTGGAGGGGTGCGACTCTGCCCAGTGCATCTACTTCAGAACCATGAGCCCTGGAAACAGATGCCTGGCAGGGTCTCAGGGCATCAGTGGCTTGAGGCTCTGCCCAGACTCCCCAGGTGAGTATTGGAATCTCTGGACACTGTCGCATGTGGCCTAACTCTGGGAATTGGGGGACTTTGTTTCTTTCCTTATTTGACTTAACCAGTTATTACAACCTCTCTGGAGATATCTTGGAATAAATCGACCTGCTCTGAGCACCATTTCTCCATATCCCCAGTGGCTGGGGTGTGATTTATTCACTCAGGAAGAACATGAATCATCACTCAAGTATGTTCGTCAAGCACCTAGGATACCTGAGAACTTGAGCTAAAAATCCAGGGCTGAGCATTTATTGCGTGGTTTCTGTCGCCAGCTAAAGTGACATCTGGACAGAAGGAGTCATGGGGACCGGATTAGCTAGAAAATGTTTTTGAGCCAGTCTTGATGAGAGAGCAATAAAGAAGAAATCTATCAAAGGAAGGGGAAGTCAAGTTGGATAGATGGATATGCTGGTGCTGTCTTGAGAGTCCAGGGGAGGAGGAGTCTGGACAATAAGAGCCATTGATGGTTCTTGAGAAGGGCAGGTCCAGGAAGAAAGCATCCAGGAAGGTGTGTTGTTAGTTTATTGACTAACAACTGGGGAAGGGAATGATGGAGGCTGAACAGCCATCCCAGAGTGAGAGTGATAGTGGTCACTGAAATGGAGAGGATAGAAGGTACTTTAAAGGACAGATGGGACTTGGTGCGAGATGGATGAATGGGAATAGTGAATTCTGGAGAAATGACTGGTAAAGTTGCTCCACCAGTGGAAACAGGCCAGCTGGGATGGGAAGATGGAGCCTTTTGCTGGGGGGAGTCCTTCTTCCTCAAATTCATGTGCCCTTCCTAGGTAGAGCCAGAGTTGAGGCCAGTGAGCATCTGAGACTTGAACCACAGGTCCAAGGTCAAGGGGAACTGAGATGTATTGGAGTGTGTGTGTGGGTGGGGGGGAAAGGGTAGGGTGTCATGTCCCTCCGGGACCCCAACCTACCGATCGTAATCCATCACTGAGATGAGCAGGCTGACTTGATCCATGTTTTCCGGAGGGATGTCAAAGATGATGGCCTCATTGTAGACAGGATTGAGAGTGTTCTTCTTTATGGTTGTTTTCTTTTTCTTCAGCCTCCGCCCGTCACAAAGCAGGGACACTTTGACGTAGGGATCTGTGCCAATGGGGGCAGTGCAAAGGGAAAGGAATGTGTTCAACAGATGTCCTCGAACATCATTTGCAGCAGAGGGACTGATGCCCTAGACCTACTGCTGAGCATCAGATGGTACCAGCGGGTGGTTAAAATCATTAAGCCACCTTGTATTTATGTTGCACACCTGCCTCTGAGGAGACTCTCTACTTAACAAAACAATCTTTAGCTACCTCGGTATTCTTGGGAGACTGCTTAATGGACTTTCACTAATAGGGAAGCTAGCCCCAATTCAGACAGGACACTTGCCCAGTGATATGCAGTTCCCAGCCCTGAATCTCAGTCCCACAAGGGATGACTGGCCCAAAAGGGTGTTGAAGCTAACAATGACGCTTGGTGCTCTGTTTCTTTCACCTATATGGAGTCCTTTTCTCTGGGCCTGTTTGCTAGAATTGTTAACCAAAGGGTAAAATAGAACTCAGTGATGGACAAGGAAGAGACACAGGTCAGAGTGAAATGAACAGCAGCAATCACAATGCTGTTCGGGTCCTCCCCACCTGACAACATGATTTTGGGTCCCAGTATCCTAGTAATCTCGTTGCTATTTGGTATGAAGGAGGAGGAAGTGGCCCTGCTCTCTGCTCCCCTGGAAGCCATTTCCTGCCCACTTCTGAACCCTGGAGGTAGAAGGAGCCAGGGGAGTGAGTGAGGTGGTCTCGTGAGACTCCGGGCAGCTGGGTGACATTTCATTTCCCAGTGGGATCTTGGCTGCTCTCCATCCTGCAAACAGATGTCTTTTTTTATTAAACTCGCACATGCCTTCCCATCTTGTCTCTTCTTTAGTTTTCTGAATAGGTATTGCATGGTCATCTTTCTACCCTGAAATTTTCTACTCATCCAAATGAAGTGACACCTATTGTATCACATAGCACAGGTGTCTTGGTCACCATCAAAATTAGTATTTATGCTGCACATGGCTCAAGAAACAGGAGGGTGATTCGCGGATAATAACAGCTTTTGAGACGCTGATGTGCCAAGACACCTTCTTGCCCAGCAGCCAGGCTCCTGTGAATCTGTCAGGAGGTGCTGGTCGAAGCGGCCTCTCCCCAGCTCTGCAATTCAGAGAGGTACGGTTCTATCTCCTGGGCAGCCATGCCACCCTCAGCCCTCATGCTCCCTGGCATCTTTCAGGGACAGATCAGATGCATACCTGTGGTGGAAACTGGAAAAACTGTAGCACCTGGCCGGAATCTCCAAGACTTAACGGTATTTCTGTAGACATGTAAATAAGCTGCTGACAAACCAACGTGACAGTGGCAGCTGTGCCTTAACCATGGGGACACTTAAGTTTATGGAGGAATTTAATCAACCTGCTGTCTCTGAGTATACATTTGCAAGGGCCCCCTCTGAGAGGGGCTTTCAGTAATCAGGAAGGAGAGGTGAGAACCTGGATGAGACTGCATTCTGGTCCCCGGGCTCTACTCTCTATGCGTGTGCTGCAGGGCACCGTTCAGGTCCAAGTAGACAGGTGAGGAGAGTTGGCCCCAAGATGTGTCTTTTCCCCTCAACTTCCTAAGGGAGCACATGGCTTTAGAAAAATATCTTCAGGCAGGAGTTTGCTCAAGCACTGCCTCTTTGCTCTGCTAAACCTATTTTCATACATTTCCACCCAGAGCAAACGTCCAAGTCATGAGGCTTTGAAAAATATAGGCAGAGTCACTTGTCCCAAGGGTCACTGGGCAAATGCCTTAGCATCCCCCGCCAAACTTGACTCATCCCTACAAGGCATATCCAATTTATAAAATTCAGTGGACATTTTTCCCTCACAGGAACCGATACTCTTACCAGCGTTCGCAAGGCTAAGCAGAGATGACTGTTCTCTAGGGGTCTCCAGGGTAAAAGTTTATGGTGTTAGTGTAATGCTGGCCCCTGATGATACGTGAGGCCTGTCCTCTCTGCTGCTCTATGCAGCTGATTGAGGGGGCACAAAGACCAGCTGTGTATTTCAGCCTTATTAATAAAGGAGCCATCAGAATTCAGCATTTGGAATGTACCAGTCATTGTGCCAAGAGATACATACGTATCAGGTCATTGAACCTTCACATCAATCCTATAAAATAATTATCATCAAATCTCCATATTATTGGGGCTAGAGCAGTGGCTCCACGGTTACCTCGTTTGCCCAGCATGCGCAAGTACACGGGTTCAGGACAAGCACCCACGTACACAACTAAGTATCAGAGCAATGAAAGCCGTGAGGGAAACAATAAAAGTTGATACTCTCTCTCTCTCTCTCTGTCTCTCTCTCTCTCTATGTCCTTTTCTCTTTTAAAAAAAAATCTCCATTTTATCGATAGGAAAACTGAGACTTAGAGAGATTAAGGAACTTGCCTCAGAGCTGAAGCCAGGTCTGTTTTCAAAGGTCACATTTTTGACCCCTAGATTCTAAGCAGAACAGACCAGATATGGCAGAGATGAAGGGGTTCACTTTCTCCCCACCCCTTTATAGCATACTAGTCCTTATCATTATTTTGTATAATTTTAATTGCCATAGTGTTAGCAGAAGGCTTTAGAGAATTGACTCAGGGATTTTAGATCAAGGAAAACTGGAAGATCTTTGGTTTTAGAGGCCAATGCCACATATGTCTAGAACAGGCAATAAATTCCATTCATTCCCCAGCTCAGTCCAACATCAAACCAGTCCAGGCTGAAGGCAACCTCAAAACCATCCTCAAAAACAGGAGGTCTAGGGGCTAGAGTGGTGGCTCGGTGGTTAGGGCACTTGCCAAGCATGCATGAGGATGTAGGTTCAAATCCCAGCACCACATACACAACTAAGTGTCGGAGCAATGAAAGCCATGTGAAAAACTATATAAAATTTTATTCTCTCTCTGTCTCTGTCTCTCTCTCTCTCTCTCTCACTGTGCCTTTTTCTTTAACAAAACAAAACAGAAGATGTATTTTGAGAGGCCCTGGCATGTCCACATCATCACCCCTGGCCAGGGTCTGCTATAAACAAACACATTCACTTGTTCATTCATTAATCCGCATTTATCAGTAAACAAAATAGGCTTAAATCTCTGATGCAAAGAGGACCCCTGCATTATCAGAATCCAGCTGAGATTTAATACCAGATTCCAAAACCTGGTAGGGAAGAGGGGCGATTGTGGGAGGGGGTTTAGAGCTTGGCATGAAAAGGCCTCTTGTCCCACACTCTGATTTGGAGCAGCCTTTGTGATTACCTATGGCTTCACCACGAGCTCTCTCTCTCTAGCACATCTCGTTAATTACACCAGAGAAGATAGTGTGGGGATCAGGATAGCAAAATCCTATTTCCCTCGGCAGCCCCAAGAGTCCTTGGTGAATATCTGTCCCCAGCATACACTTATTTTGGTATTAAAATGAAATCTACGTTGGTTGTATTTTGAGGGAAGCTGATTTACTGCTGCCTGAAAACTTTTTGCATGTCAGCAGAGATTCCTTAAGCTCTTCACTATGTCTTGATGTGCGTCAGTAGCTTCAGTGGCAAGGGGGAGGTTGGGGGATGGGCCTCCTTGGGGGGCTTTTGGCCCTCCAACAGAGACAGTTGGAGGCTGGAGCAGAGGCTCCCAGGGATTCCAAGGTGCAGTAAATGAACCGGGCTTGCTGGAACATGGCTGTAATCCCAGGTGCTTGTGGGGAGGCTGAGGCAAGAGGATCACAAATTCAAAAACAGCTTCAGCTGTAGAGAGACCCTGTCTCAAAATAAAAAATAAAAAGGGCTGGGGATGCATCTCAGCATAGAGAGCCCTGGGTTCAATGGCCAGTGTGAGGGATGGGAGGAGAGGTGCAATAAATGAATGCAGGTTACCGAGTTTATTTCCTGACCACTCTTTCCTGAAACCTCAGTTCCCAAGGCCTGATAGCTTATCTTCTTCCAATTCACGAGGTTGCACTTTGGCCCAGATATTTTCAGCAGGACCTTCTTTTTACAGCAACTGTGATTATATTAAGGAGCCTTCCAGAGAATAACTAATTAATGAATACAAAGGAAAAATCTTCAATATATTCTCAGCCAAGTTCAGAGGTGTCTCCCAGTGGTTTTACATTGGTAATTGGAATCATCAGAAGAGCCCTTTGGGTGAGGATCTAGGGAAACAAGTTGAGCCTCCCTCCCATTTGCTGCTGTAAATGCAGCCCAGAATGTTCTACATGCAGTTGAACTTTTTGGACTTCTGTTTGGGAAGCCTCACCTCTGTACTCCTGGGAGCAATTTGAGCTACCCGGGAAGGAGGCTCCTAGGCCTCAAGCTGCTCCTTCGTTATCTCCAAACTCAAACACCTTCTACAACTACTTGCAGAATGGGGGAGGAAGGATTAAACCTCTGGCACCATGTCCAGCCTGCAGGTCTCTGCTGCTGCAAACAAGCTTCCCCTGCGTTGCTGGATTGTACTGTGTATCTGTTCTGTTGCAGCTCAGCTCTCTTGGTGCTGCGGTTGAGGTTGGGAGCCCTGCAGGCAAAGCTCGAATGGAAATGCACTTTGCTTTTCCGTAGATTTGCTGCTTTCACTCAGTGCGCAGGGCCTGTGTGGACCTGCAAACGTTTACACACTCCAGCTCAACCTAACCCTGCTCAAAGACCTGCGGCCTCATATCAACTGGGAGGATTGGCCTTGGTTTTTTTGTCTCCTATATATTTCCTTCTGAATCTCTCCCTCCTCTAAGAGAAAGAATGGTAGTAATAGCTCATCTCTACTGACTGCTTATGATATGTCAGGCACAAGACTAAACCATTTACATGGATTAACTCGTTCATTCTGAATGCAGCCGCTCTTCAGATAGGAAACTGCAGTAGTTTGGATCTTGAATGGCTCCCCAAAGGCTAATTTGTTGACGGTTTGGGCCCCAGCACATAACATTAATGGGAGGCAGTGGAACATTTAGGAGGTGGGGCCCAGTGGAAGGAAGTTGGGTCACTGGGGACAGAGCCCGGCCCTCCTCTTCCTGTCTCTTTGCATCCCAGTCAAAGTGGGGTGAAAAGGCCTCTGCCATGTGTGCTCCCACCATGATGTACTGTGTTGCCGAAGACAACAGGGCCCAGAGGCCATGGACTGAATCCTCTGAAACTGGGCCAAAATAAATCTTCCTTCTATTTTTTTCAATTCAGGACCTTGTACATGCTAGGCAAATGCTCCACCACTAGGCTATACCCCCAACCCCTCCTTTTCTCCTCGAGATTGATTATCTCAGGTATTTTGTCACAAACACAGCCACCATGGTCCTTACACAGGGAAGGAAATGGCAAAAGTGGATTTTGGACATAGGCAGTTTGCCTCCTGAGTTGGCGTTCCTGTTTTAAGAACACTGGCAGTTTTTGCCCCTTCTTCCCACGCACTCTACCAAATCCTAATGTCCGGGTTTTGGGGAGGTCACGGGGTGGGCTGCTTGAGTGAGAGAGGTACCTGAATAGCCCGTGATGTCCATTGCCTTGAGGTTGCGACATTTGATCACTGTGAGGGTGAGCCTGCCTGCCGTGGGCAGGTAGCAGAGGGAGAACATGATCTCTCCCAAGTCCACGCTTTCCTGCAAAGAAGCAGAAAGAGGGCAGGTGAGGGGCACACAGGCTGTGGGCTTCCTCGCTGGGCAGTGGCTAGGGGTCACTCTGGGGCCCAAGAGAAGGCTATTGGAGCCTCAGTGCCATGTGCTTAAGATCCAAGGGACTGGCCTCCACGCTAGGAGTAAATGGGTATAAAAGGCAATAACAATATTGCTCCTTTAGTAGAATGTCCCTGCTTCAAGTTTCTCTCTCACTTCTTTTTAAATTTGGAGACAGGGTTTTCCTAAATTGCTGAGGCTGGCCTCAAACGTGCTATTCTCCTGCCTCGTCTCCCCATTAGCTGGGATGGGAGGCATGTGCCATCATGCCTGGCTTCTCTCTTGCTTTCGATCAGATTCTGGTCCTAGTCTTGCCATTCTGCTTTGGCCTGACTTGCCTTGTGGGCACCCTTGACTGCAGCCCCTGGATGGCTCATTCCACTTCTCTTCCAGCTCACCCTTTCCCATCTCTGACCCCCTTGACTTCACCGCCATCTGGGCGAGTGGTTGTGGCAGCGTCCTGGACAGAATACATGCTCCAAGCCATCAGGTGGCTCCTCTCCTAGTTGTTCTGCAATTCTTCTTTGCCTCTGCTCCTCAGCCCAGTCATTCTTTGTCAACCCCTTTGCTTTTGGCAGCTTCCCTGCCTCTCCTGAAACACACACAGCACTCTAACTTCAGTCTCGGTGTGGACTTGCAAGGAACTGATACCCTGCTCAGGATACACTGCCAACCAAGATGTACATTTGCCATCCCAGGCTTGGTACCAGCCCTTGAATCTGCTTTGTCCTTTTTCCCTTATATGTGATCATCCTTCAAAAAATAAACCCAGCAAGGAGCACACACTCTGCTGCCTCTCCTGCTCTCAGAATCATCATGACTGGGGATCCCCGGGCATTTCTGAGGAAACAGAACTTCTCTCTCTAGAAGTTTTACTATCTTCCTAAAAGATGGCAGGCATGTCCACCTGCAATCTGCTAGACTGCTTCCTCTTCCTGCTTCCCGCTTACTGAAAGCGGATGTAGTTGGCTTGGAAATGCAAGACACAGAGATGTTTCCTCCTATGAGGCTCCCAGAGCTAAGCTTGAAGAGGAGGAGCTCAGAGTTTGGGGAAGCTCTGATTTCAGATGGACCCCTCTGTGTTCATTCACTCATTCATTTGACAAATATTTATTAAGCACCTACTATATATCCAGTGTTGATCTGGGTTCTGGGAATAGGAGAGAACAAAAGAGACAAAAATCCCTGCATTCATGGAGCTTGAATTTTATTAGGGCCAAGGATCAAAAGTATCAAGGAGAAAAAGGTAAGGCAGACAAAGGGATATGACCGCGGGTGAGGCTATAGTTGTTGAATTTTTATCCAGGGAAGGCCTCCCTGAGGAGGTGACTTCTGAGGAGAAGAGGGGGTTTTTCCATCCCCCTCACAAAGAATCACCCTGTGCTGAGACTTTGTAATCCTCACCAGCATGAAGAATTAGCCTAGACTCCCCTGACCCAAACGCTTCCAGTGCGCGTGGTTCCAAAGTTCTCCTCCAGGTGGCGCTGGCCCCTTCCTTGGACCCCAGCTCCTCCATTTGTCCACCTATCCCCTGGCACCCAATCAAACCCAGGCATAGTGATAGAAGGTGACTACCTCCAGTTCCCTAGGAAGGAGTCAGGCTGGGGCTAGAGCTGGATGCCACATAGAGTTAGCTACCTGCTCCAGGACACACGACCCCCTGGCTCCCACAGAGCCAGTGATCCAAGACCAACACCTATGGAGCTTGTCCATGAACACCTTTCCACCTTTGAGGTTCACAGCAGCTCTGTGAGACAGGGATTGTTGCCCTCACTCCCTGCATTTACTCAGGTTGAAAAGCCTTGCCCAGGGAGCTGAGCCCCAAGCCAGACCGTGAACCCAACAGAGACTTTCACGCTCCATCGATGGGCTCACACAGGCAGAGACAGGCCCAGGAGCTCACCATGATGTGCAGCAGAGAGGAAATGTGGCCGGGAGCCTGAAGCCCAAGACTGGGGGCTTCTACCGAGTGATTAGGCCTTGTCAGGCCTAAGGACAAGTTGGCTGCTCTTGGCTCAGTAGATTGAGGGGGTATTGTTCCCCTAAATAGTCGGGCTGCAGAGGATGAGGGTATTTGATAAAGGAAAATAAATAGGTTAATTTCAAGTAAATAGAGAGATGATAGCTAAATAAATCGAGGCAGCCAGCATCTCCCAGCAGGCACCCACCTTCTCTGGGAAGCTGAGTCCCAACTCAGCTCCAGGGCCTCTGTCACCTGGCCCTCTCTCTGCCCTGTCCTGTCTCAGGGGCTTTCAGACCCAGATTCCACATACTTCACCAGACATTTATCCTCATTAGGAATGTTTGAGACTTTGGACCTTAATAAAACCAAGGGTGACCAGGGGCTGCAATGCCTTATTGCTTTCAACTTTACCTGCTGTCAGAGAGGCCGCCTTAGGGCCCCTGACTAGTAATGAGCTCCCTGGCGCAGGAGAGGTCACTGCAGCCCCAAAAGCTGTGGAAACCAGCTTGGCCGTCTTAACTTCACCTAGAGGCTGAGAGAGTGGATCTGAGCTCAGTACCGAGGGTGTGTGTGTATGTGTGAAATCTTGGCTAGTGCTTAGAGGGGGTGGATCTGCTGCCAAAAGAGGGGAAGCCAGGTGAAATCTTCCCTTAAGTGCCTGACGTCACTGCCCATAATAGTGGCATGCTCCCTAGAAGTGCCCAGGGTGCCTGAGCAGAGAGATTTGAAGGGTCCACTTACTGCAGCCCACCTCCCACAGCTATTAAAGCATTTTTCTCTTAATATACTCACATAGCCCTAGGCATAGAAAAAATCCTATCTGTGGGCTGCCCAGAAAGAGCAGTGAGCAACAAGTCAAGAGAC
>PVKS010004411.1:0-93662 GCA_004027875.1 Aplodontia rufa | reverse complement strand
AGCTAGAATACATTGGGAAGCAGTATGTTAGATGGCTAAGCTAATAATAACTTAAAATTATATGATTTTTAATGCAACAGGGAGATGACTCCCTAGGATACTTGGAGGGTCAGGGTGGGGGACAGGGAAGGGGGGAGGGTTTAGGAAGAACACCTAAGAGACTGGAGGGTGGGAATATGGGGGAATCATCTCAGAAGGAGATCTCTGACCTCCAAGAGATATCCATTTAACTCAGGGGTTCTTCTAAGGGAAACAGCAACATGGGGAACCCAAGCAGGACATCCATGACATGGCATTAGCCCTGGATAACTAAGTATATATACATTTGTTCTTGAATGTTTGATAATGTTTCCACCTCAATTGTAACTCCATATCCATCTAATAAAAAAATACCTCATAAAAATAAAATCAGCCTTTCGGATTGTCTCAAATTCAAATGAATAAACCCAAAAGATGTTTCTTTGAGAAGATCAATAAAATTGATAATCATCTAACCAGAATAATCAGGAAAAAAATATAGCAGATAACAAATTATCAATGTCAGGAATGAAGGAGGTAACATTATTACAGATTCTACAGATAAATGTAATTCAGCTTTTTTTTTAAGAGAAAGGGACAGTGAGAGAGAGAGAGAGAGAGAGAATCAATTTTATTTAGTTTTTCATTTGGCTTCTGTTGCTCCAACACTTCATTGTGTATGTGGTGCTGGGGTTTGAACCTAGGTCCTCGTGCATGCCAGGCAAGCACCATAACCACTTAGCCACTGCTCCAGCCCCCAATTCAGCATATTAATAGACTCAATACAACCAAACAACATATGATCACCTCAATAATTTCAGAATAAGCTGTATTAATTTCCTATGGCTGTTGCTAAAAAGTCCCACCAACTTGATGGCTTAAAACATCAGATATTTGTTTTCTCACAGTTCTTGAGGTCAAAAGTCTGAAGACAAAGTGTCAGCAGGGCCATGCTCTTTGAAGATTGTAGTGGAGAATCTGTTCTGTGTTCCTCCAATCTCTCCCTTTGCTTTCATATGAACTGTGTATCTGTTCTTTTCTTTGGACACCAGTTATACTTAATTAGGGCCCACACTAATTGAGTATGCCCTTATCTTAATTTGATTAAATTTACAAAAACTTTATTTCCAAATAAGGTCACATTCTTAGGACTTCAACATATCTATTTTGGAGACACAATTCGACCCACAAAGAAAGTATTTGACAAAATCCAATATTCTAGTCCTATAAAAATTCTAAGCAAAATAGGAATAGAAGGGAAATTCCACAATCTGATGAAAAGTGTATACAAAAATCCTACAGATAACCTTATACATAGTGAATAACCAAATACTTTACTTTTAAGATCACAAAAACAGTGACAATGTGTTCTTTTATTACTTCTATTCAACATTTTATAGGAGAGTGTAGCTAGTGCAATAAAGCAAGAAAAATAAAGGGAACCTAGATAGAAAAGGAAAAAAATTAAATTTTTTCTACAAAGAAAATGCTATGAAATCTCCCTAAAAAGTTATAAGAACTAATGATGAGTCTAAAAATCTTGTTAAGTAGAAATAATTACACAAGCCAGGTATGGTGGCACACTCCTGGAATTCCAGTAACTTGGGAGGCTAAGGCCAGCCTTGGCAACTTAATGAGACCCCATCTCAAAAAAACACACACACAGAGAAATATGTTCATAATTGTGAACAAAGTTCACAAAAATGTAATTTTTAAAAGAAAAAATTAATAAATTGGACTTCAGGAAAATTAACAGCTTATGCTCTTCTAAAGACACTGTTAACAGAATGAAAATTAAGCCAAAGACTTGGAGAAAGCATTTGCAAAACACATCTCTGTTAAAGGACTTGTATCTAGAATTCATGTAGAATTCTCTTAAAACTCAGTATATTAGACCCAGCAAAGGCACAGCAACTCATAATCTAGGGAAACCATAGATATGTGGGGGGCAAGGGGAGACGGGAAAGGTAGAGAGAGGGAGGATAGGGAGGGATCTAGGGAGACAATCAACAATGTCGCATACTCTTTACCCCCCGAGAATCCAAATAATACTTCTGCAATCATTTAATTCTGGAAAATTCACAGTCTAAACACTTATATCAATTGTAGGGGCTAAAAATAGAAAAATCAAGAGGGGGTGTGGGGATTGTGGGGGTAATTCTGGTTTAGGAAAAAATGCCTATCATATTGTTAGTTTATATATATTTATGATTGTACAATAACTCAACCCCTTAATAAAAAATTTAAAAAAACTCAGTAAGAAAACAAATAGCCCAATAAAAATGAAAAAAATATTTGAACAAGATGCACAGGTGGCAAACAAGCACATGAGGAGATGCTAAATATTACCAGTTCAAGGTCCAAGTCTATGACTATTGTCCAGACCTAAGATCATGTTCAAGGTCCTAGACAAATCCAGGTTCAAGAACAAGGTTCAAGAAGCAGGTTCAGGATCTAAATCTACATCCAAAGTTTGGTTGTAGGTCCAGTTTTGGCTTGAAGGTCAGTCAAAGAAACTATATATCCAGATCCAAGGTCTGATGTCTATGTTCAAAGTAAGATCTAGGCCCAGGTCTGAGGTCTAGGTTCTAGGTCTATCATTAGAGATTTGAAGTCTGTTGTGTTGAGGGGTAAGGCTCAGAAAACAGATTCAGGATCCTGGCAGGTGAAAGAAGATGCAAGCCACAGTAGGGATAGTAGGCATGTTTTTTCAGGGTGGCAATAGCCTGTAGCCAGTCCCCAATCAGTTCCGTCATGCTCCCCAAACACCATTTCCATAGGCTTCCCTTTTTGTTTTAAAGAGAGAGAGGAACAGTGAGGGAGGGAGGGAGAGAGAGAAAGAGAGAGAGAGGATCACCTTTATTTAGTTTTTCATCTGGTTTTTGTTGCTCCAACACTTCATTGTGTACATGGTGCTGGGGTGCAAACCCAAGCTCTCGTGCCTGCGAGGCAAGCTCCATAACCGCTGAGCCATGGCTCCAGCCCCTCCATAGCCCCTTTTAATATATAGTTCAAACAAAGGCGGCATGATGCCAACAGGTTACATCAGTGTGTGCATTCTCACCTTAATATTTGTGACCTTGAGTATACACAATGAATCAAAGTGTGTCTGATTTTAACTAACCGTGAGATAGCCAGTTCCCACCCCTGGTTCCACACTAAAAGCATAACAAAAAAACATAACATGGCCTGCCAGAAGTCTTGATGAGGGAGCCTAACTGTAACCATTTTGGACCTGCCCCAACAAGGTCCAATTCCAAGATACATATCCAAGCTCCAAAGTACCATCCATACGTCTAAGATCTGAGCTTAATGTCAGATTCAGGGTTCAGCAACACACCAGTTACAATTTTAACATCTGATTTCTAGTATAAAGTCCAAGTACCTGTTAAAGATATAGGTTTTGATCCAAGGTTAGGTTCTAGTTCAATCCAGGCCCAAGATGCAGATACAAGGTCTAGGGCAGAGGTCAAAATTCACAACAAATGTCTAAGGTTTAGCGACAAGATCCAAAGTTCAGTTTTAACATCCAGGACCATGTCTGGTCTAAGGTTTATGTTTATCTGAGTTGTAGGTGTGATATGATATCCATGTCCAAGGTTCAAGACCCAGGTCCAAAATTTAGTTTGAGGTCCAAAGATCAGATCCAAAGTTCACATTCACTACAAAGTTTCCCAAATAAGTCCTAGATCCAGTTCAAGGCCCGTATTCCAGATATAAGGTCAGGTTCAAGGACCTGGAAAATCCAGGCCAAAGTCTGTGTCTAGATCCAAGGGCCATGGCCAGGTCCTTGTCTGAAGTCCAGATTCTGGTTCCATGTCCAAAGTTAAGGGCCCAGATCCAATTGTCTGTTTCAGCATTTAATTGAACAGACTTTGGATGTAGACATGTAACATGAATTCAGACCTTAAAGTAAAACTTTGAAAACTATCTCTGGCTCTGACTCTGGATATATGACCCAGTCATGGGTCCTAGACATTGGGAAACCTTAAGAATAATACTTCAGGTAATTTATGGACATTTCACCTGAGTCTTAAAACAGCCTTCTAATATCTAGCCTATTATTTCCTTGATCTCCTCTTTTCCAAATAAACAAACTTGTTCTCAATCCCACCTTTGCAACTCACTACCATCTTCACACCCAAGTTTTGTCATTACACAAAACTGCAACTCCCAAATGATCTCAATGTCAACATCTCACTTTCTGACCACACCATCTGCTAACTGTCACGATCACACCTACCAACACCCCAAGACCAACATCTTTCTTTTGATCTCATCAACTTGTTGATCTTACCATCTCTTTGTTGTCTTTTACCTGCCTTCCATGTCTTCACTTCCATCCTTACCCAGCTTAATTTTCATGATCAGTCTTTTATACTCATCCCCTGGCAGATAGCCTCAATTCTCTCAGGCCTCCCTCACTTCAGTGCACACACAAAGCTAAACCACAAAAACCCTGGTCAAATCCACCTGACCATGTACTATGTGTCTATGCCCACATTGCCCACATAGCTACATGTGGCTGGGGAAATACACACAACCAAGGGCTACTATACTGCCCAATACATCCCTCTGCCAACTGCATGTGTCATCGCTCCTCAATCTCAGACATCTCCCCATCTTCACTCTCAGCTAGTGACCTCCCTTCACATTTCACTGAAAGTTGGAGTAATCAGAAAACTTTCACACATTCCAGTCCCATTTTCACCAACATATCTGCACCTGAGTCCATGTATTCTGCCTTCTTCCTTGTTACTAACAAGGGACAGTCCATGTTGTTAACAAGTGCCAACTCTTCATATAGGCACTAGACTTCACTCTGCCTCATCTTCTAAGATACACCGCGTTGGCATTCTCCCATTGCCTTTGTGTATTGTCAATCCTCTCTTTCTTATGAACCTTTTTCATCAACATCCAAAACTTGTGCTAGTTCTCTTGTCTTTTTTTTTTTTTAAGAAAGAGGGGACAGAGAGAGAGGGAAAGAGAGAAGCAATCTTTATTTAGTTTTTCACGTGACTTTCATTCCTCAGACACTTGGTTGTGTACGTGGTGCTGGGGTTTGAACCCGGGTCCTCGCACTTGCCAGGCAAGCGCCGTAACCGCTGAGCCACCGCTCCAGCCCCTAGTTCTCTTGTCTTGAAGGTCATCTTTCGATATTAATTTGCCTTCTACTTACCACACCATTTATGTACTCTTTTCTGAAGTACATAGCATCTTCTCTGCCAATGCTTTCCTAATTATTTCCTTTGAAAGTCTTTTGCACAACTCCACTCAGGGTTTCATCTCCCTGACTGCCCTCAAACTGCTGGAGTCAAGGTCTCTATTGATCTCCACGTTGCTATATCCAATGGCTAATTTGAAGGCTGTGCTCTACTTGACCTATTTTCAAAACCTGATGTAAGTGGACATTTTCTTCTTTTGAAATTCTTGGGAACTCATACTGAGGGAAGTGGTGCTAGGCTGGTCAATCTCAGGTGGAGGTACCGACAGAAGGACACCGGCTGCCTCAACACAAAGGCAGATGTGCGCAGGGTATTCTTCTGCAGGTAATATCTTCAAGAGAAAAAGCTCCTGTAAAAACTAAAATTGCCATCTCTGACAATCCCATCATTCTTAAGGGCAGATTTCTCTCCTATGTAGCTTTTAGATAATTGGTCCATTCAAGGACAAAAAGGAAGACTCTATGTTCTGTGGACTGCATTTTTTGTTGTTGCTGCTGCTTTTATAAACTCTTCTTTTGCCTTTGTATTCATGATTAGTCTCCTTTGACAATAAGTAAAATTTCAGCCTTGCTCTCACCAAGCATTTCTGGGTGGTTCTTTGACAGTTTTGAAGGCTATTTTAAGACGCTTCCCTCTCTCAGGTTGATCACATTGTGAGCCTGAACACACACTTTGTTGGTCTGTCAAGTCTTGTTGATGCTTCTTTATCTTCTCCAGTCTCACTGGATGGCACCTGAGCTCTTTGGCTATTGGACACTGCATATGGCTATTGGCTATCTCTGGTTCTATTCTGATCCTATGTTGTGCATGACATTTCCATTTTCTCTCTTAGTAGCAATAAAGTGATTTGTTGTATTTTCTTGATATTTTGTCTTAAAGATTCTGATTTTCTGTATGAGGGGTATTTGGTTACATTGGATCACAACTTTGACTTAATCTATTGGCTGATCTCAATCAAGATGTAGAAAAGTCATTTATACACTTCTATATCATAGACTATCTGCCTTTGTTATAGTTCGGAACATCCACAAGCATGTTCAAAATTTGCTAGGAGGAGCCTATTATACTCATGGTTATGGTGTGTTACAGATTAAAGTCAGCAATAGGGACAGGCATATAGGGCACAGTCCAGGAAACACCAGATATGGACCTTCCAATTATTCTCTTCCAGATTCATGTGGATAATGCTTATTTGTTCTAGCAAAACCATATGATAATATGTAAAATGTATTGCCAACTGGGAAGGTTCACCCAAGGTATGTCCTAGTGCAATGGTCAGTGAATTTAGTCTCTAGCCTTTCAAGGGGTCCAGCTGATACTGTGTCACCCAAATCTCTCACCACAAATTGCATGGTTACCAAAGTCTATCTGGTGGCTTGAGGGTCCTAGGTAAACATACATATACATCTCATGAGCCTACAGGCAGGGCTGAAGGAGTGCCTTGGAATGATCTGGAAGCAGGGACTTGGGTGCACCCATTACCCATGTGCTCCTTGTTGCAGACTTGCTTCTTTGTCTTGTCAAAGATAAAATTAGAAATGATAAGGATAGACTTTATTCAGAAATGACCATGACAATGGGAAGGAGGATCCAAATGTGAACTGAACTCAACTTTAACTCTTGCAGAGACATCTGGGTATTTTAAAAGGACGATGAGAGAGTAGAAAGGGGAAACAAGCAGGAACTAAGGTATTTGTAAATGTTAATTTGTTGATCTTGTATCTTTGTGGTCACTGGATTGTGAGAGAGAGAGAGCATTTCACAGAGACAGGAAGAAAAAAGGAAGAATCATATCTGCAGGCTGTAGTTGGGTAGCTGTGAGGCTATTATAATTAAGGCTCCGGTTGCTAAGCAAAAAAAGTTCAGTCAGGTTAGCTGGAGTTAAAAGAAGCCTTACTACAGAATCGCAACAGATCTTTCAGAAAAAAAAAAAGAAAAAAGAAAAAAAAAAGAGAGAGAGAGAATGAGAGAAAGGAAGTGCTGTCGGGCCCTCTGAGAGATTGGTAACCTGGAATCATGATCCAAGGTTAATTTACCATATGGGCATGGGACTTGCCCTCCTGCTCACCTGCTCCACCCCTGTTTTCCTCTCCACCTCTATGTTTACTTGTGGCCTGGGTATTCCAAAACTTTGCCTCACAGGTAGTTCCAGTTTACTCTGCCAACAACCTCAGGTCGGTTCTCTACGGAGTTTCAGGTCAAGAGCCATCTCATCCCATGGGTCCACCTGACTCCATCTCTCAATTTTCTCATTGCAAATTTCCTGAACAGAACCCAGTTGACCCCAGTTAGGTCACTGATGGATGGATCTTGGGGATAAAAGGGAGCAAGTGTCATTGGTATAGTGTTACCTTTCAAGATATGAGCAGGTGCGGATGGGGAGGCAAATGTACTCATGGGAGAACTCATAAAGGAAATCTGCCCAAAACATCCAGGGTAGACTACTGACTCATCCTTTGTTCCCTGGTTGTCTCTAGTGCAACACTTTATATTAACACCAAAAATAGGATTTAAAATTGTGTTCTTGTGGATATCTCCTTCGCCATGATTTAAATCCTAAAATAAGAGTAAACGCTTCAGTCATGTTTATCATCCCAAGTCCAGAAAATAGCATAAGCATCTGGCCTTTGTACTAATGAACTTTCAGTGTCCTGATTAAAGAGAGGGGTGGGGGCAGAGAGGAAGGGGGGGGGGAAGAGAGAGAGAGAGTTAGACCTTTTGTGTTCTTGAAAGCCGGTTGGTTGAAGGTCTACATGTTAGAGGGTGAGAGAAATTTACAATGTGAGCTTTCTAAAGTTACTGCTCTAAGGTGGCAGTGTTCAGGGCTTGTCTATTACCAGGCTTTGGCTAGAACAAAGAGTAAAAATATCCCGCACAATTCACGTTTCTCAGGTGGGCATTCTAAGAGCACTAGGGACATCCTAGAGACAGCCTTGAGCTGTTAGAAACTATGTTTGTGTTTGTTCAAGTCTTTTAGTGTGGAGGCGGATAAAATCATTTGTGCTGAGTCTATATTTTTTTTTTTAAAGAGAGAGAGAAGGTGAGAGAGTGTGAGAGAAAGAGATAATCAACTTTATTTTTTCATCTGGCCTTTGTTTATCCGACACTCAGTTGTGTATGAGGTGCTGGGATTTGAACCTGGATCCTTGCACATGCCAGGCAGGCACTTTAACCTCTGAGACACCACTCCAGCCCCAAGAGTCTATAATTTTTAATAGGTTAAAATTAAGGCCTACTTGAAATGAGAGCTACTAGGAGACTGTCTAAAGTCCAGGGAAGAAGGGGGTCTCTGTCACTTTCTCCCCAGAGACTGACTCAGGTGGTCTCCTATGGCAGCCTTCAGCAGGTTCTTGAGAGGCAGGTCCTGAGGCTCACTGGACTGGGGCCATCTGTTGGGGTGGCGATTTGGGTGAAGCCTGTAATGAGCAGAAGAAGAACGATGAGGAAGGAGTGGGTGTCAGCAGGTTATGTGGCCAGATCCAACATTGGTGGAGGGGCCTGAGATGTGAATTGTCCCCAGAGTTGCTGTGTCTCCAGGAGTGGCCTGTTGTCGCTCTGCAGCCATTGGCAGGGTGTGTGTGGAAGGGATGGGGGACTGGGATGGGACCTCTGTGCAGCTGGAGAATATTTTAGAGAAGGGGGTGCCTTTGGCATGTTAGCAACCTGGGGAGGGGTGGATGCACCCACTCTGGTGGCTGAGGACTGGCCTGGGTACCTACCACATACAGATTAGGGCTGCCACCTATGTCTCCCTTATTTGAGATCCCAGGCAGGATCTCTCTGATTAACCCAACTTGATTTTGGCTCCTACATCCAGCTGAATATCTCAGGCCTGCTGGCCCAGTCCACTCACCCGTTTGCATGGATGGCGGTGGAAACAGCAAGTGGTTTGCCCAACCCCCCAGCGGAATCACTCATGCGCCAATCTACGGGGCTGTGCTGCCAAGAGGCCATTCACACAGGTCCATGTATAAAGCACTGTTAGAGTAGGTACCACAGGGCCTGGCAGGGGGTGGAAGACACTCCCCAGAGATGGGTTTGTAATAGGAGCCATGTGATAACTGTCCACCCAAAGTGTGAAGCTGTCCTAGGGTGCAAGGTGGGCAGAGGGGGACATGTCAGCAGCATGCAGAGCACAGAGGACTGTGTAGTCCTTCTTAAAGATTTTCACCTACAAAAAAAGGCCAACTGGGGAAAATTGTAGCGGGGCTCTCACTTCAGTGCCCTGACCCAAAGCTGACTTCCCTGGGTGAGGTCTTATGCGTCACATCCTTCTGTGGAATCTTCATCAAAACCTGCCTGCCCTGGGTCCCTCGGTTGGCGCTGATCTCAGAGGCTCTAGTCGTGGGGATCCCAAGCCCTCTGGGCACAAGATTTCCAAAGAGGCTTTGGAGGCAGTGGGTTTGGTTGGTCAGGCTGTCCTGTGTTGCTCCTCACTGCTGAGGCTATCTCCAAATGGCCAGTTGTCTGCAGGAGGAGCACCAGTCACAGGCCACGGGCAGCATCACCACCAGGTGGCAGTGGCGCCATGCTCCTGAGTTCCTGAGGCCTTAGCCTGCCAGCTAGGCAGTTTCCCTGAGTGGCTGAAAGGAGGAGGTGTGTGGAATAGAGCCCAGGTTTTGGAGCCACCCAGCAGAGTGCACTCAGCCTGTCACCGCTTAGCAAGAGGCTGGATTTAAGCCTCCATCTCCTCCCCTATAGTGTCATGTCACTGATAAAGTTTCAGAATCAGAACTAATTGTGCCACTACTTCAGTGTTCAAGCTAAGCTCCAACCTCCCAGGATCATAATTTATTGAGTGCTTATTATGATTCAGATTTTCTCTGAGATCTTTACATATATTAATTAATTTGCCCCCCAGAAAATTCTGTGAAGCACATTCTATTGTCCAGATGGAGAAACTGATGCACATAGAGGTTCAGTGACTTTTCCAATGTCACACAGCTAACATGAGGCAGAGCTGGTATTAGAACCCATGCAGGTTGGCTTTAGAGCCCCCCAGCCTAACTATTTGGCTATCATACCACTTCTAAGTCCCATAGGTGTTATACAGTGTTCTTAGGTCATAGTCGCCAGCAACAATCCATGTTTTCTTTTTTTTTTCAGGGCTGAGGACTGAACTCGGGGCCTTGCACGTGCTAGGCAAGCGCTCTGCCACTGAGCTAAATCCCCAGCCCCACAATCCATGTTTTCTGAGGTAAAGGGAAGACAGGAAAATCAGAAGAAATGCAGAGAGAAACTTCTTCATCAAGTCACTCTAAAGCGTGTCAGCTTTCCAGAGTTTATGACCTGTGGCCCTAAGATTGTCAGAAGAGGCTTCTACAAGTCATTCCTGTTTATTCATCTGTGAAGCGATTCCCACCACCCCTGAAAAGTCCTTCCACACTGGATGACGGGGTCCTGCAGCCTGCCTTCCTAGAGGGTAGGGTATTAGCTCTTGAGGGAGGCGATGCTGTCTTTCTTCTGGGGCCATTACTCTTCTTTAAGGCCTAGCTTGAGGTCTAAAACAGGTCTACTCGTTACCCCTCAGGTGTCCTAGACTGTCCCTGCATTCCTCTCGGGCTACTGATGGCAGAGGCTCCTCTTGGACCACAAGTGTCACCGTCACCTACCTAGTGACGGCAGAGGGAGTCCTGGAAGGAACTTTGTAGAGCTGTCACACCGGTCTTGGCTTGCTCACTTCTGGAATGCTCTTGACACAATGGAATAAAAACCTCTGTGTCTCTGCCACTGCTAATTGGGGGTTTCTGTTACTTTCAGTCACACCTGACCACACGGGCTAGGTATGGGCTGTAGAACTCAGAGGCGGGGAGTACGGATTCGTTAGGTAACCAGATCTTCAAAGTTTCTAGATTTCATGCCCTGAGTCCAACTCAAAAATTGACTTTAAAATTAAAAGTAAATTAATAAATTGTCAGGTGCTGTGGTGCACGCCTGTAATCCCAGTAGCTCAGGAGGCTGAAGCTGGAGGATCACAAGTTCAAAGCCAGCCTCAGCAACTTACCAAGGCCCTAAGCAACTTAGCAAGACCCTGTCTCAAAATAAAAAATAAAAAGGGCTGGGAATGTGGCTCAGTGGTTAAGTATACCTGGGTTCAATCCCTGGTACAAAAAATTAATCAACAGATAATAATTGTATATCTTTATGGGGTGCAATATGAAGTTTTAGTTTAATCAGCTCAGGGTATTCAGGTTTTCTGTCATCTCAAACATTTATATTTGTGATGAGAACAATCCAAACCTTCTCTTTTAGCTATTTTGTGGTGTACAATACAACATGCAAAGTTAACATTTGAAATTTAAAAGCTGAGGGGTTGGAGCAGTGGCTCAGTGGTTATAGCACTTGCCTGGCATGTGGGAGACACAGCTTCAAATCCCAGCACCACGTACACAACTAAGTGTCAGAGAAACAAAGTCCAGATGAAAAAATAAATAAAGTAGATCTTCTGTTTCCTCTCTCTCTTAAAAAAAAAAAGAAAAAGAAATTTAAAAGTTGAGCCCAAATTTGGACTCTCTTCTTTTCCCATTCCTTCGGTCTCAGCAGCTGGGACAGTGGAAGAACCCAGATACTGGAGGAAATGCAGCAAACACTCCTGAGTATTCTCCAGCGACACAGAGGAGCTCATTTGTCAGACTGTTTGGGGACAGATTACCTGGCCCATTCACATCTTCCTCCCTCATCATCTGCCAGAAAATTTAGCAATCAGCTCTTTATGCTGCTTCCCAGAGGGGGACTGCTGTGCTCCACTGCAAGCTAATACAGCATCTGAGAGAATCCCAGTTCATCCATCTGCCGTGTGATGAGGACGGAGATGAGCAGAGGCAGGAGGCTTCGAGGCTTTGGAAACTGAGAAGCGCTTTCCGCACCCAAGCACACGTTCTGGCAGATGCTGGGCAGCGCCCCCGAGCTTGGAGCTCGCAGCCTGGCCTCTGCAGACGTGCTCAGCAGACTGAAGAGTCCCGGGTTACCTAATAGCACGGTGAACCTGTGAGACAAAGGGAAATGGGGGTTTAACTCGGGTGGTTTTTTTATTTTTGTCATCAGGCTAAAAATGTGCCTATTTGTGTTAGTCACCGAAGAAAAGGAATGTGTGACCAAGAGAAGCATCCTACACTTGGCAGACTAGCTATGAATTCACACTTCCTGATTCAAAGTCACTGACATTTTTGGAAGATCCAAATTTAATCAAGGCATTTTCAAAAGATCCAAACTGAATCAGAAAGATGTGAGGCCCCCCTTGGCAGCATTAATCTAGTTGGGGCTGCGTTTCCGAGGGAGCATAATTTCCACGGAAAGTGATAAGGAATTTGATTTCACAGGGTTTGGGAGAGGGGCCTGTTGTAAGCCATGTTATCCAGATTAAACTTGGAAAGAACACATCTATGCGTGAGATGTTCTGTGTGCCCCAACATGGAGCTTGGCACATCTTGGAAATTGAGTTGGTTTTGAGACATGTTATTTTAGCTTTGAGAACTGCAGATTCAAACAACATCTTAATTATGTATTTCTTTTTCTACCTATTGTAAATACCAATTTTTATTTTTCAGCTCTAGAAACAAAATCTTACTTAAATGCTCAATATGCAGAATATGAGAGTGGACTTCCCTGCTTCTGTCTCTCCCTATCTGATGTCTGCCATGTCTCTCTGCTTACTATTTCTCACCCACTGGAGTGTAAGCTCCATAAGGGCAGGAGTGGCCTGATGCTCCCTGCTGCATCCCCAGCTCTTGGACACTGTTGGACCCAGGGTGCCTTTGGTATGTGCCTATTGAATGAATGGGTGATGAAAAGACCTCGGAGGCTGTATAAGGCACATCCTTTACCACTATCAACTTTACTGTTTCCATCTACTTATGTATCTCTCCAGTGCTCTAATACATTTATTAAACAGTTCATGCTCGTGATATTGCTCAGTCCTTATAACAAACCTACACAGTAGACATGTACACCCCCATTTTATAGATGAGGATACTGAGGCCTCAAGAGGTTAAAGAACTGTCCAAAGTCTCATGACCAGTGGGTAGTGAAGTAGATGTTCATCCCCCTCCTCACAGCTTAATTGGTGTATAATTTATATACCAAAGAATTCACTTATTTAAAATGTACAATTTAGTAGTTTTTAGTATAGTTGCATAGTTGTGCAACCATCATCACAATTAATTTTAGAACAATTTCTTCTTCCATAAGAGACCCTTGCCCACTGGCAGCTACTCCATATTTACTCCTCAAGTTCTCCCAGTCCTGGACCCTAACTAATGTGCTTTCTGTCTCTATAAATGTGCCTATTCTAGACATTTCATGTAAATGGAATCGTACAATATGGAGTCTTTTGTGAGTGGCTTCTTTCACTTAGCGTGTTTTCAAGGTTCATTCGTGTTGCACATGCCAGTACTTTGTTGTCTTTATTGCTAAATGATATTCCATTGTATGGATATACCGCATTTTGTTTATCAGCTAATGGGTATTTGGGTGGTTTTCATGTTTGGGTTATTATGAATAATGTTGAGATGAACTTTCATGTACAAGTGAGCCGGGGGGAAAACATCAGGCTGTGCAGTTGGAATTTTGGGTTGATAAAAAGGGACTTGGTCCTTTTTCTTTAGGATGGCAAACAGCAGAGCCCCAGACATAAGCATATCAACTTGATATTCCCCCTGTTAACAAAGGTGCTACGTTTCTTAACAAAAGTTGTTCCAGGGCACAGACAGATCTTCTGCTGATAAAGATGCTTGCAGGTGCAGATCAAAGACCAGACCTTCCATGCCCAGGCCCCCAGGCACTGGGCAAGAGACAATAACTAAGGAAAGGGGGGACTCTTAAGAAACTATAAAAAGAACGAATCACACGCACTCCTTAGGCCCCTTGCTCCGAGGCCTCCTTCTCCCGCTCTGGGGGAGCCTGCTCTGTTCCCTATGTCTGCTTTCTATTATTTTCTTAAAATAAAATCCATCTGCTATGCTTGCCTCAGCGTCCCTTGGTTTCATTCTTTGACTCTGGGAGGACTCTAACCCAGCTTCCAACAAACTGGCCTCACGAGTTTTTCCGTGGACTTACATTTTCTTTCTGTTGGATAGATACCTTGGAGTGGAATTGCTGGGTAAGACGGTTTCTCTACTGAGGCAGGAGTAGGGACCCTTGTCCCAGGTCCCACCCCACCTCCATCAGCAGAGCTAATACGAGTCCAAGGACCACCCTTTCATGCCACACATTTCATTATTCGAGGAGCTAACTTCCCTAAAGTATAAACAATGAGATCCTGTTTTCTAAAAAGATTGCCCCACCATCCCGAGGAGCATGCACAGAGATTTGGGTCATGCAAGATAAGCGCTATGGAAAAGGCACAGGAATCAGTTACCCCCTGCTTAGCATAAACCACTCATAGCAAAAAGTCCACCAAATGCAAAGAAAGAACCCAGAAGTGGGTGGGGCAGACAGAGGGAGTGGAGGAAACGTGGGCAAGAGCCTTTATTGCCAATTCTGTTGTACAGAAGGGGTGGGGCAGGGTAAACAGGTTTAGGGTCGACTAATCTGAGTAATTTCTGCAGCCTTTGAGATACAGGGGCTGTCCCTAGTTGTCTGGCACCTGGCGCTCAGGTGATCAGAGTGGGTGGAGAATGGCCCAGAGTCTGAGAACTTGGTAAAGGAGTTGGTGGGTTCAGGGGCTCTGGGCTGGTGGGTATGCATAGGAAACACATGCTCAAAGTGAAGCTGATATTTTTCTAAACCACCTCTAGGAATTGGCTAGTCTTGAGAGAGCCATTACCTCCAGGATAAGCAAGGCCACAAGATAACAAAGCACCACCCAAACTAAGTACTAAAAGGACAAGATGACCACATCACTTGAAGATGAGATTTCTCTCCCTGCTAAGGCCTGTGATTGGCAGCTGTCTCCCTCTGGGCAGGAGGGGTGACTTCTGCTCCCCTGGCCACCCACCTCTCCTTCACTCAAGCTGCTATGTGGGACTCCACTAAGGCTAAATGGATGGAGGCAGGATATGAGCGTTGACTTGCAGTGACATGGTCAGAATGTCCTATGGTCCTGGGCTTGCCCCAGAGGCCTGCTTTTTATGGCCCTCACCCTCCTCACTTAACAAGGGCTACATCAGGTTCCCAGGATACACACACACATGCAAGCATGCAAGAAGGTGCACACGCATGCGCGCACGCACGCACACACACACACACACACACACACACAGCCTGATTTTCTAAGTGAGAGTGAGACTTTAGGCCATGGTGCCATGCAACTCAGAGAACCTAAAGAAGTTCCCAGAATAGTCCCATTGAAGCCTGCCCTGTCTAGCCAAGTCAATGCAGGTAGTCTCAGCCTAACCTCTTGATGCCCCAGCTCAGCTTCCTCCAAGGAATCCTTCCTCAAATCCTGTCTCTTTCTGATGGAAAGATCCAAGTGAGTGTTTCCATATTCTTGGTAAGTCCGACTATGGGGGGATTGTACATCGACTCCCCTGCTACCTAACAGTTATGATAAAGTATCCTTAGGAATGAGATCCAAGGAGCTACATTTTAGCATCCTACTAAATAGGTGCCAAAGTCACACAACTGCACAGGGTTTCCTCTGTTCCTACCGCCTGGGTATTGGGAGGTTCATGATTCATAGAATTGAGCTGTGCTTTTGATAGTAGAAGAGAATCACAAGCTAGCAAATTGAATTTGTGGAAAGATGTCGCATCAGGTCCTGTTGATACCTTTCCTCATCCAGATCTGCCTGGGGAGAGGCCAGAGCTGCTCAGATGGTGGCTGCCTCCACAGTCTGCCTCCTCACTCTTCCCTCAACTTATTTACCCAGAAACACCTACATATAAGGAGAACCCTGGAGGGTTGAGGTGGGGCATGCAGAAAGGCAGATTTAGAGAGACCTCTGCGGACATGAATCCTGGGTGGAGTTGAGGCTTTTACCAGAGATTTTATCTGTTTATCCCAAGAATCACAAATGCTCTCCTGATGTCAGCCTAGGTTCGAAGGTTGATTTAAATCCACAAAAGCAGGTCTTTCTGGGTCTGTTTAACATACCTAGAGGTTTCAGGGAAGAAAAATGACTAGGATTTAAAATAGAAGTTTCAGCGACCCACAGTACCTGAGAAGATATATTTCCAAATATTCAGTTCTCCATATTTTCAAAGATTTTATGATTTTGTACACACACATACCAGAAAGAGAGAGAGAGAGAGAGACAGAGAGGGAGGCATTTGGTGTTTCTGAAACCCAACTCCATGCAAAACCTTAAGTGGATCTCAAATTGTGATCACAGAAGCAATAAGCTCCAGCTGGGGCTGAGCTTCTGCAGGGCATTTCATGATAAATCTATCAAAGCCACAGGAGCCAAATCTATGTGAATAATTCTGGCACATTCATTACTCATGATTTGCCATCAGTCTGTTGGGGGCAATTAGTTTCCAAGAGAAGAGAGGCTTCCCATTCACACAGTTGTACTCACAGTGCTTTTATTTTTGTGGACATTTCATTTCCTCAAACTCCAGATTTATTTTGCAATGGTGGAAAAAAACTTTTTTTTGGAGTAATGAAAACCTTATAAAACAGTTGTGCTGTTTTTGAGTCTAAGTATTTATCTCTCCACCTGGGGTCCTCTCCTAACAAGTTGACCCCCCACTGCTTGCTGGGCACTGTATTAGGAAGGGGACGCGAAGCTGCTGCAGGCACATGTGAGCTGGAGACAGTCACATGGGTGAAGAGGAAGGAGTAGAAGGCAGTAGAAGGATGCTCCACAGAGGCCTTGACAAGCCTCTGTATAAGGGGGCATGCTTTAGTCAGCTTTTTGTCTCTGTGACCAAAATACCCAACAAAAACAACTTATAGGAGGGAAAGTTCATTTGAGCCTCCTGGTTTCAGAGACTCAGTCCATAGACAGCCAATTTCATGGGTTTGGGCCCAAGGTGAGGTAGTATGTCAGGTTGGAAGGGGTTGTGAGAAATAGAAAGTTCTATATTCTATATAGCATTTAGCCTCAATAGGGATATAAGATCCCATCCTAGCCATTTTGAGATCCAATTGTAGTCATTCTAACTATAGCCTTTCCTTTTGCTCTTCCCAATTTTAATATTAGCCAATTGCATCGATCATAACCCCAAGCTCCTCCTATCAGAGTATGTGGCAGTGCTGCATTAGGAATAAAAACAGGTGGACTGCCCACCCAACTGCGCTTGTTTGTCAAACTTTGATAACATACCCTTCTGCTGAGTTACTTCTGAGTAAGTGTTTGATTCTTTGTGGCATCCTGGTGTTTCTAAGAATTTTGGCACCCAATGCGGGGCTCCATACATTGCCTAGTGGGTCATGGAGCACTTTAAACATTTTATAGAAGCCAACACTCTGATTGGCTGGAGCTGGAGCTTGTTGCTTCTTAGTGGAGATGTGTCCCCCTGCCTTCTTGTGGTAGCTTCAGAGTAGGGGAGGAAACCTGTGCTTCCCTGAGGCTGACAGTGGATCCAAAATCAAAAGTGGATTAGCAAAGCAGGGAGAGGGCCCAAACAAGCATGATGGTGAGCAGGTAACACCACACACAGACCAAGGTAGGAAAATCCATTTTCAAGAAAGATGTATTTTCTTGGTGGTTGGGACATCCTAAAGGTTATGTAAGTGTTACTGAAACATGAATATAAGACCCCCCCCCAGAAGCAGAGGAGGATTTAGACTCTATTCAGAAACATAAGACCACTCCCAGGAGAGGAGGATGGGGGTGTGTAAAAGAAATCCTCAGTGAGGGGGATTGAGTACATGGTGGGGTGAGGTGGTGTCCCAGGGTGTATAAGAAACATTCAGTAAGGGGGATTGACTACACAGGGGGAAACTCAGTTATATGAACCTACAAAAAATGAGGAATAAAAATTCTAGGGTTAAGGACAGGGAAGGAGAATGGAAAGACCCCATATGTGCAACTCTTCTTTTCCTTCGAAGAGTCCTAAGCAGGAAAATAAACAGTGATGATGGTAGGAGTAAATCTACCCCCATGGAGGATGAGTGGCCAACAGAAGCTTTGATTTTAGTATTTACCATGGCAGACGGAATCTATCCCGAATGTTCCCAACTGCGCAGGCCTTTTTCATATCTGTGTCATACTGTAAAAATCTGTGACAGGCTCTATTTTAATTTATAAAGTGTTAAATCTGATAGTTTTTTTTTTGCTTCCTACCTGTAGAGACTTAATACTTGGTAAAGAGTTACCAAATCTTTATTTCCTGTCTGCTTTATGTATACTTGTGCATTATCTGTGTATTGCACACCATGTCTACATATGTGCTTGTGTCTCTATCATGTACATGGTATCAAAATTGGCTTATAGATAAATAAATAGTCATAAATTTAATGAATGAATCCATGTGACTAAATAAATTTTAACAAAAAGGGTCAAATTGATGAGAGCAAAGATGCATTTGAAATTACTAATCCATACGCTTTTCTAGGTGGCCAGCTAATCAGAGTGTTGGTTTCTATAAAATGTTTAAAGTGCAATGTCCCTTGCTTCTAAGGATTTTTCTTTGGCAGGAATAACTGACTTTAAAGAGTTAACTAGATTTGTTCGATACCTTGGTTTTCATGGGTAACCTAAGTTAGAAATGAGTAAACTAGTTTTAACGTAAATGTGATTGATCTTCTTACATGGGTTTGAATGAGAGAAGACAGAGCTCCTTGATGTGAGGGTGAACCTAATAGGGATATTTTTTCCACATGGGTTTAGTAGTCTGGAAACTTATGGCTTCTGGATAAAGGCATTGATCAGAGTCCTTGCTGAACAGATTAAAAAATGTTGGGGTTAATGGTTGGAATCTATATTGTACAGGCATCAGGAGGGTACAAAAGCTATTGGCTTGGATCATGACTTTCTAATTGACTATATCCCCTGTTAGTCCTTGAATCTAAATTTTTCTGTGACTTCCATTTGGGTCCATCCCCACTTTCATTTTCCCACTTCTCCAGGACAAAGAAGTTGACTGGAATGTTTAACCTCATGGGGTGGCCTTTACATTAAAAAAATACCCTTAATTGGGGCCCATTGCCCTGAGTGCCTGATGATTAACTATCCTATCTTATTCAGGGGATAAAAGCTGCCAGTCACAAAGAACAGAGCAAGGGGTGCAGCACTATTAGATTATAGCCTTGGGACAAAAATGGTCTCCCCTTTTAAAATATAACAGAATACCCAGGGAACACTTCTAAGTGGAGTCCTGCCTGTTGCTCACAGAGATAAAATACAAAGGCTTTCTGGAGTCCCCATGTATGCAGGCATCTATGTCTTGGCTGTGCTGATTTCTGTATAGAGAGGTCCCTAACTGTTTCTGTATGGTCAGTGTGTCCTTCATTGGACAGAGGGAAAAAGTCACAAAAACCCCTCACAATCACAATCATGGATGTGGTCTTTATGGAGGAGCAGGAATAAAAGCCAATCTATGTTTTGTTGGCAGTCTATGCAAAAGGATCTTCAAAGAAACAAAGAAAAGGATGTAAAGGGCCTCCTCCATTGAATATCAATATGCCTAGTATAAGAAAAAGTCCCAATAGGAGCCTCTTGGTACATTTGACAGTGGAGAACACACTTAAAGTTTGTGGCATTATGATAATGACAAGGGAGACAGAGCAGACTTAACAATATCCTGTGCTCCAACACTTGAATGCAACCTGGAAGGAAAAAGATTAAGTTACAGTTTTTCTTTTGTACATTCCAGATTGTCCTAGCTTTCTCCTGGGATAAATTTTTGTTGTGTAAATTAAATGTGCAGATAACATTCTCACTCAAAGAGCAACAACTTCATTTGCAAGTATCTCCCAGGAAAAGGTAACAAAGCCTGCTCTGCTGGAGGTCTACTAAAAGTGAGCAAGGCCTTTTGGGCCAAAGGGACCCTGAGAAAGGTGATCAATGTTATCTTAACCAAGATTTTATTTAAGGAGGAAAAAAATTACCTTAGGAAGAGAAAAAATACCTCCTTAAGAGAGAGAGGCATTACTGGGGATCCATTGTCTTCTGGACAAATATTTATTTATTTATTTATTTGTAGGAAGAGTAAGAGAGGGGGAGAGAGAGAGAGAGAGAGAGAGAGAGAGTCAATTTTACTTATTTGTTTATTTATTTACTTTTTAAATTTTATTGAGGAGTTGTGTTGTTGTACAATCATAAATGCATATGTAGTAACAATATGATACGACTCTGATCCTATTCCAGAATCACCCCACATCACCCACATCCCAATCTATTGACTCTTCTATATTTCCCCATAACAGATATAATTCTCTCTCTCTACATTTATATGTATATATATGTATATGCATATACATATATATACACATATGTATATATTTATAGTGCATTTTCCAGAATTAAATGATTGCATAAGTATTATTTGGCTTCTCAGGGGAGTAAAGAGCAAATTACATCGTTGATTCTTGCCCAGATCCCTCCCTATCATGCCTCACTCTCCCTTCCCTCCTGCCTCTTCCTGGCCCCCCATATCTATGGTTCCCCTAGATTATATGTTGCTTTGATTTTGGTGAGTCTAGTTTTTTCTAACAGTTGTGTATGTGGTGCTGGTATTTGAACCCAGGTCCTCATATGTGACTGACAAGTGTGCTGTACTGCTGAGACACCTCTCCAACCCCCTGGACAAATTTTTAAAACATGAATTGAATCAGCTTTGCCAAACACCCTAAATATATGTGACCAGAGATATGTATACATCAAAAAGCTTAGGAGAGCACTTTACCAAGCTGGTGTTCTCCAAACTGAAGTTGTCAGTAATGTTAATTTACTTTAGACTTATGTAAAAATAGCAAATTTAATTGGGGATTTCTTTATGTCACTTAATGTTCTGTAATTGGATAAAGGAAACCATTTGTCAATATTACATATGTATTTCATGTTACTCTTTACAATGGAATGGGAATTTAAATATATTTTTGGAAGGTAATAAGGAGAGGCTAATTTGTTAAAGTTAAGAGCTCTCTTAGCCTTTTGGTAGATCATGTTTCAGATGTAATGTTGTATTATGTCAACTGATATTCAGATACATTCAGGAACTAATATGTGAGAACTTTGTAAAATGATAGTTCAGAAAGGGGCAAAGATCAGTTTCAGAAATAAAGCACTTGACCTAGGATTTTTGAGAGCTCCACCTCATGTAAGATAAAACTCAGCCTCTCACCCTGCTTCATGTTAAGATGGCTCCAAAATGGGCCAGAATCAAGCACTTTAAAGTTATTTTCAAAAAATAGATATTTTTGTTGTAAGGATTACTGTGATTTAAATATATATATACATTTATACATATATCTATATATGTATAAATGTATATATATATATATATATATATATATATATATATTTAAAGAGGAAGAGAGAGAAAGGGAGAGACTCAATTTTAGTTTTTCATCCGGATTTTTTACTCCAACACTTGGTTGTGTATGTGGTGCTGTGGTACAAACCCGGTTCATTGAATGTGCCAGGCAAGCACTGTAACTACTGAGCCACCACTCTAGCCCAGTGAATTATATTTTTAAGATGAATAATTAGCATCAAGTTACACCAACTAGACACTCACATTTCTGGAAGACGTATCAAAAGAGCATAGGACTGGAAGTCAGAATCTCTAGGTCTGAAGTTCACAAGCTGCCACCTAGCCCTGTAGATTGTCCTGATCACCTTGTTCTTCAGTCCTTAGTTTCTTGGTAACAAAGTGGTTTGGATATGGATTGCTAAAGTCAGTAAAATTCTGTAGGTAGCAGTATGACAATTAAATGTGGTCTCATGTTTCCTTTCACCGTCTCCAATGACACCCCAGGTTTGACCAACAGGGCCCTACATCATTCCCTGATTCAGAGAAAGGCAGAATCTGGATTTGGAGTTTCAAAAGTCAAACCAGGAAAAGGGAGGAACTCATGCCTGAGTAATTCAAAACCTACATGATAAGTAAAAGTAAAGATCCCAGCTCCCTGCTGCATACCTTGCCCCTCATCCAGGAAAGGTTCATAGTGTGGGGTATGAGTAGAGATGGAGAAGAAAGGAGACAGCGATGTTGCCAAGAAAGGGCAGCAGCAGCTTAAAATAACAGACATTTTATTATACTTCCCAATTTTGTGAGCTAGGAATTCAGGTAGGGCCAGCTGGGTGATTCTCCTGCTCCATGTGGCATGGGCTGGGGTTGCTTAGGGGTATTTAGGTGGTGATGGCTGACCTGGAGGGTCCAAGATGGCTTCGCTGATGTCACAGTGTGGCTGGAAGTTTGGGCTCAGCTGGGACTGATGACTGGTGCCCTTATACAGGGCCTTTCCTCAAGGAGGGACTCAGGGTGCCCGGAATTCTCATGTGGTGGCTCAGGGCTTCCAGAGAGATTGTTTTAAGGGGCAAGAAACTGCTATGTTGCCAGGCAAGGGTCCAGCAGTGCATGCAAGTTTACAGTTACTTCTGCCATTTTCTGTTGTTCAAAGCAGTCACAAAGGCCACCCTCATTCAAGAGGAGGGGACATAAATATTACCTCTTAAGGAAAGGAATGTCAAAGAATTTCTAACTGCAATAATCTTCCCCCAAGTGCCAGTGAGGAGGAAGGACATAGAAATCCCTAAATAGGTTTGTAGGGTATAATAGCAGATTGGCACCACGTATGGAGTTGCTCTAGTAGAAACAGCAGGACCCTGAGAAGAGATGGCTGTGTGGTGTGCGCAGGATGATAGGGACTTAGATAGAGTCCTCTGAGCCCCAGCATGATGTGGGAGCTGAGGAATTACTGCCCTTCTTCCAGGTTCAGGGAAGACAGGCATAAGGAGTTGATCTCAAAAGGCCAGCAGAGGGCATCATGGATGCTGAGCAGTGACTATTGTGAATAGACCCTGAGGACCAGATGGGATGCTGGGTGTCTCAGTGATACTAGAGTAGAGAGATAGTAATGGAAAGCTACATCCTCACTCCTCCCAGCCCCTTCATTATACCCGAACCTTGACGCAGCCTTGGGTTTATGAAGGCCCCTGGCATTAGGCACAGCCTGGCACAATAGAATGGCGCCTTTTGCAGGTTGGATTCCTGAGCATTGGATTCTGAGATGGAGATCAGCCTGCTGGATGTTTCATACGTTGTGCTCTTGAGATCAACTCCAGGACTGGGCAGAGAGACAAAATGAGCTGCAATGAGGTCTTAAGGGAGACATCAGGCAGCTCTGGAGCTGAGATGAACCTGCAGAGTTGTCCTGATTTGGGGCAAGGGTGGTAAATACCATTGCACTGATCAGGACTTGGATGCTGCCTCAAGGAACAGGAACATAACCTTCGGTAAGGAGAGTCCCTTCACCTGAGCCAGTCCCCAAAGGGGCAGACAGTTGAGGGCTCTCTGATAGCAGCACTCACAGCAGCTGGAACAAAAACTTGTTTATTCCAAAAGGGGATCTGGAAGGCACATCCCAGCATTTACCACGGGAATTATTAGAAAAAATATAAGGAGTCATAAAATAATGAAGATAATTACATTTCCTCACCACCCGAATTCAGGAGCTGTGATTCATGCCTTCAACACGTGAATTCCATGATTTCAAGAACAAAGTCAGGATGAGCCCTTACTCTGATACAAGACTTATAATCTTCTATGCACTTTTTAGAAAGAGGGAATCTTCCTCATCTTCCTCCCCACAGACCTGAACCTAAAACTATGACCCCACATAGTCATCTGCAAATGTCAGGTGTGAGGGACCATTCCTATTTTATTTTATTTTCTCCAGTGAAATTATAGAGAGGCCCATAAAACAAGAATTCCTTACTTCTTGGTTTTCTTAGATTCATGAAACAAATAGGGTAGGAGACAGGAGCCTTGGATGCTAACTACCTCAGACAATAAATGAGCCCTTTTGCCAGCTCGTGACTGAGATGTGAGATGCTCATCTTATACGCTGGGGCTAGGACCTCTTTACAACTTCAAAATGGGAATGATGGGTTGTGGGCAGCAAATCCAGGAACCGATCTGGACATGGAGGCAGAACCAGCTGAGCCCAGCCAGCAGCGTATTGTAGAAGTGAAACCTCCTGGGTCCCTCAGGCAGGAACTCTGGGGACTTGATCCAACAAGGAAGAGAAAGGAGTTCTTCTTGAGGTTGTCTCAGTTTGGGCTTCTATAACAAAGCACTTAGACTGGGGGACTCATACAGAGCAGAAGTTTATTTCTCACGGTTTTGGTGGCTGGAAGTACAAGATCAGGGGGTCAGCACAGTCAGGTCTGGTGAGCATCCTCTTTCAGGTTGCAGTCTTGACAACTTCTGAGTGTGTCCTCACCTGGTGAAAAGAGGGCTAGTGAGCTCTCTGGGTCCCTTTATGAAGGCATTAATTCCATTGACTGCATCTCCTAATATCATTATGTGGGGTTTAGGATTCAATATATGAATTTCAGGGGGACACAGATATTCAGTCTATTGCAGGGGGTCAGCGATCTATCCATGCTGCTCAATATAACATTTATGATAATATGAAAACATTCTACGTTATTTTGTCCAATATGGTGGCTATTTGGGCACTTGAAATATGGATGGTGTGATGGAGAAGCTAAATTTTAAATTTTATTTAATTTGGCTTGTCTGCCAAGTCAGACGGCCAAGTCTAGAGTCATGCTTTCTAAGCATGTTCTAAAGAGCAGCAGCATCTATGTCATCTGGGCATTTGAGACAAAACACAGATTCCCAGGTCCCATTCTGGACTTATATTCATAACCTGAATTTTTAGCAGGATTCCCTAAGGGATTTGCATGTCTTACTGAAGATGATTTTTTGAGAATCTGTCCCGACCCCAAATCCTCACATTCTATCATCCTGTGATTGAATATGGAGAAGTCTGAACAGAGAGGATTGCCAAGGAGTGGCTGGGTCCTAGGTTTCAGAATGAAAGAGCTGTTTGAACCAGGCAGTTTCCCTGCAGGTATTGTGGGGTGGAGGCAGGTCCTGCGAAGGGACAGGCGTGAGGACAGCACCCAGGGGAACAGCGGTCCTGATTGCTCTGCAGGACAGCAGGCTCAGATCCAAATATTCCTGGTGGTCCCCAGACAGGCCTTTCAGATGGCTGGTGCCTGCCTGAAACACCAGCCTCCTCTCTTCGCCTTCCATTCTGCCAAATTCAGAATCCTCTGAACTGACTGAAAAATACCTGTTGTGCTCTTCTTTTGGGTCAAATGCATTTCATTTTGTTTTTGTGTCTCAGATGTTTTTTTTCTTTTCTCACCTCCCTTATCCTGCCTCATTTCTACTTTAGTTTGAGCTGTCAAGACTGTTTTTCAACCCATTCTCACTTGTTTTAATTGGAACATCATTTTTTTGGAGAAAGCCTAGAGTTACTGTGATTCTGTCCTCCCTCCCGCACTCCCCCCACCAGGCTTGATGTCTGTTTTTTTTTAAAATAAGCTTTTCTCGCTTTTGTTCCTTCCCTTTGGGGCTTTGTGGTTGCTTCTTTCCACATGGCAGTCAATTTTACCTTCCCTGCGTGCCTGTTATTTATGTGTAAGAGCTATTAATTCTGAGCTGTAACGCTTGTTGCAATGGAAGAAATGCTCAGCCTCGCTGCACTCTTGTGTTCTATGTTTTGAAGAGGAGCTCATGAACAGGAATTCTTTAAGATCTCTCTGTTCGCAAAACAGCAAGGCTTTTGATTGCTCAAGCTGGGAAGTAGGAACAGGGGAACTGTTCTGATGGCATCAGAAGTGTACGGTGCAGAGCCATCACTGTGGGCTGTGAACATGACACTCAGCACTTTTCCATCTGCTCAGTCCACAGCCATTTGTCAGTTCAACAGGCAATCCTTGAGTTCCTACTGGGGTCACAAAGAGAGCTGAACCGCAGCGTGGCAGAAGCTCACGAGCAATTACAGTGGCTGGGGGTTGCCAAAAAGACATGGGAGCCTACTGGCTAATGATTTTGTGGGAATAGAAGAGTAGAGGAGTGAAGCTTGCCTCTGCCCCCAGATGTGAAGATAGGGAGAAGCCATGTGGCTAGAGCACTCTTCATGTGGTTTGAGGCTCACTGCTAGGGGAGCCATGAGAACCAAATTTTTTTTGGTATGAGGATTGAACCCAGGGATGCTTAACCACTGAGCCACATCTCTAGCTCCTCCCGACCATTTTTTTTTTTTGAGAGAGAAAGAGCAAGCGAGCGAGAGAGTTAACTTTTTTTGTCACCTGGTTTTGTTTCTCTAACACTTAGTTGTGTATGTGGTGCTGGTGTTTGAACCCAGATCCTTGTGTATGCCAGGCAAGTGCTCTACCACTGAGCCACCACTCCAGCACCAAGCTCTTTCTTTAGGAAGAGCAGCAGAAGGGAACAGGGCAGGGAAGGAGCTCAGGATGGGAGAAAAGGAAAGAGGTGATGAGTGCATGGAGGAAAGAGGCAAGTTACTCAACAAGAGAGGCCTTGGGGGGTCTGTATGGTAAACCCCAGGAAGTGGAGGCAGTGAGGCCTCAACCCACCAGTAGCGGCAGTAGACAATCTTTGGAGGACCAAGTTGACATTGAAACAAGCATATGAGTCTCTTAAGCACAGAGCTGTCAAAACTTAATTAGGATCCTAGCGGTGTTTCAGGGGAAAATGGGTGAATTGGGACTGAAAACAGCTAAAACCTCTGGAATGAATTGTCTTTGAAAGATAGTTGATCACAATAATAGGAATAACAGCAAATCTTTATTGAATAGTTCTCTGCGCCAGGAACTTTTCTAAGCATCCACGTTAGTCATTTAATCCTCATAGCAACCCAGTTTGACCTGCTCTCAACACATCGTAAATGATTCGCTACCCTGGACTAAGTACTGTGCCGCGTGTTGGGGAGGTGCCAGTGCAGCACAGAGAAACCACTGCCCTCCTGCAGATGCATTCCAGTGGGGGACTCGAGGGGGATAACAACCCAGTATAAATAAACCACATAACATATTAGTGGCAAGTGCCATGGGAAAGTCAAGGTGGGGATAATGACAGGTTTGGGGAAAGAGAGTCATTGAGGCCTGAGGAAACAGGTGCCACTGTTATCTGTTATCACCAAGCCTCAATGCATCCTTTAAAAACTATTCACTAAAGGCTTTAAATTAAGTGTAGGGTGATTTGGGGGAGTTGGTTTGCCACAGAATCTGTGAAAGGTTCTGTTCATTTAAAATGAATTAAACATTTTTTGGGAAAGGGAAACAGTCCCTGTGGTTTGGGCCTATCCTTGATATAAAAGAGAGGACAACATAAGGGACAACCTGCTGGCTCATCCTCCAGAGCAGTGGCTGTCATTGCTTCACCACTCTGAGTTCCAGCAGGTGGTTTCTGTGGCAGAGTCAGGGAGGAAAGAAGAAGAGAGGGGATAAGAGGAGAAAGAGGAGGAGGAGACCCACCACAGCCCAGCCTGAGTCCAGCTTCCATAAGTTCTCAGGGATTTTGCTCCCACAGGAGCCTCCTCCATCCCTTCCCCTTCCCTGGGTGGGACCCTGAGGACTAGTAGGCAGAAGGCAGGGGATAGGACATCCCTACTTCTCCTGCCCCACAAGCCTACAGGTAGAGAGACACTATAGAAAACAGTTGGCACCATGCTGGGTCCTAGGCTCTATTTAAACACTTTGCTTCACAGTTTGCAGGCACAGACCCTGATCATTCAGTGACCAGTGAATTCATTTTCTGGAGTCTGATTTGGATCTGCACCTATGCCTAGTAATAGATGATCCTTAGTAATAGATGATCCTTGGTAATAGATGATCCTTGGTAATAGAGGATCCTTGGTAATAGAGGATCCTTGGTAATAGATGATCCTTGGTAATAGAGGATCCTTGGTAATAGAGGATCCTTAGTAATAGATGATCCTTAGCAGTAGATGATCAATTCTGTTTTTCCCTTTTTGCTCCCACGTATTGCACAATTGTATAAATTCCATCAATGGTTTCCGAAGACTGGACTCAGACGTGACTGGCTGAATCAGAATCACTTATGGAGACCTTGAGAAAGCACCTCAGAGATTCTGAGTCAGTAGGATAAGTGCACACTACTGTATACACATCCTAGGATGGACACACATCCTACTATATATGTGTGTGTGCTCATGTGCACATACATGTACACACTTGAGTGCTGGAATATTTATTTCTGAAAAGCTCCCAAATGATTCTGCAGCACAAGACTGGACCCACTAAGTACTGGGTTCCTTTACACTTCTGGTAACTCCCTGTTTACTTCTTTAGGCTCTTTCCATTCTCAACCATGTGTTCACAGTTGGGTCATGAAACTGAGATGGGTTTTTGCCCTCTGAGAGAAGAGTGGATATTTACTGATTACACCCTGTGGGCCATACCCTGACACCATGGCCAGATGAATGGAGGTCCCAGAGGTAATGTTGGAGACACTCGTGTGGGTTGTTACTGGGCTTATTTGAAGTTCTGGTTTTGTTGAGTCTGGCAGAGAAGCTGAGAGAGTAAAGGAGGATACTGGACTGCAGGAGGAGGCAGGCTTGGGAGGAGGTTGAAGGAGGGCAAACATGGCCACAAGAAAGAAGGAAAGGAACAACAAGTGAGGCAGAGGTGTCTAGTGGGAAGAGTTGAATAAATTTGAAATTCACATCACAGCTCACCATCCTGCTCACAAATCTTTAATAAAATCTGGGTCAAATAAAATCTGTGCTTGGGAGCCTTTTCAGTTTTTATTTTTATTTATTTATTTTTTTTAAGAGAGAAGGACAGTGAGAGAGGGATAGAGACAGAGAGAATCAACTTTTGTTGAGTTTTTCACATGGCTTTCATTGCTCCGACACTTAGTTGTGTACGTGGGTGCTGGGGTTTGAACTTGTGTACTTGAGCATGCCGGGCAAGCGCCATAAACACTGAGCCACGGCTCCAGCCCCTCATGTAATGTTTTAAACATATACACAATTTGGAGAATAATATGTACCCACATTGACCACAGGTAGACCCTGTTTAATAATGGTCAGTTTCAATGTCTTCCCTCTACTCCTTTCCAGGTTTATTTTGGAGCAAATGCCAGAAAGTTTTAGTTCCATCTATAAACATTTTAGCATGTATCTAACAAAACATAAATATTTCTCTTTAAAAGCAAACCAATAATACCATTATTGCATCTAAAATTTTAGAATTCCTTAGTATTTATTTATAGACAGTGTTTGGATTAAATCACCTTTTTAAATTTATTTTACAGTAGATTCATTTCAATAAGATCCATAGAAGGTCCATGTATTCCCTTTGGTTGTCACCTCTCTTTTAATGAGTAGTCCCCTTTTGGTCTCTCTTATGTTTTGAAATCTGTGTGTTGGAGACACTAGGTTGTTCATTCTTGCAGTCTGGATGCTGTTGAGTACATCTACATGGTGACATAACAAGTTCTTCTATCCCCTGTGAGTGTTGAAAATTGGGGGTTTGATAAAGGCTCAATCAGATTCTCATTCAATTATATTTGGGGTTGCTGTGTCTTCCATTGGTAGGCACACACTGTCTGGTTCTCTCTGTTTTGTGGATGAAATCAGCCTCTTGATGCTCAGTGCCCAAACTCACTACTTCATTAGGAGTTGCAAACTGGAGATGTTCTAATTCTATCATTCTTTCTTCATTTGTCAGCTCTAATTCTTCTAGAAAGGGATCCCCCCAACTTTTCAGTTATCCTAATTAAGGTATATACAGAGAAAGTATGATACATATTTGATTTTTCCCTTTATTAATTTTCAAAAGAATAAGTAGATTCCCTACTACTTTGAGAGTTCTATTTATGGATGACAACAAGCTGAGCCTGATGTCAGCAGGGGGAGGTTGGAGCTCTCAAATTCTCTTAATAGTTTTGCAAGAGAGTTGTGAATACACCCATTTTGTGGATGGGGAAGTGGGTACTTAGAGATGGCATGAATTAGTAAGTGGAAGAACCAGGATTTTATCCCAAATCTGGCTGCAGAGATCAACTATTGCATGTAGGGGATTCACCTAATCCTGGGATCTAGCTGGAAGAAACTTTCTTTTGCTCCAACATGCTGGAAATCAATAATCTGTAGTCTGAAATGACACATATGTATCCTTAAGGCCCAAGAATTCTCTTAAAAATGCATTTATAGTCACAATTAGAGCATGAATTGTTTGGTTTCAGAATACTTGTGCTATTAAGCAGTTTCCCAAAAATCGAACCTCAGGCTAGGCTGTTTTAATCAGATTTATATGCTTCATTTATTGCAATATGATATGATATCCAGATTTACGGTTTTGTGATACATGATAAACATTACTGATATGAGTGAAGGAAGTTTGTTTCTAAAGGGATTTATTTATAAAGGAGTCTGGGAACAGCAGAGGATTAACTGTAGGAATGAAGAGATTAACTGAAACTGAAAATATCGTAAAGAATATTCTTGTAGTGATATTAATTTTCATTGGCAGCTGCATGAAGAACTGTCAGAACATTTGATGTATTAATGAAGATTTATTCATTGGAGTGTTTTCTACTGCAAGGGACTCAAGCTGCTTGGAGCAAGGGTTTATGGGATTTATTTGCTAAACTGTCCAGGGATAGATCTGTCTGAACTTGAGAGTTCAGATGCTGTGTTCAAATGATGTACTCTCTCTCCGTTTCTGGACTGTACTTACTTTGTGTTCAATCTGTTCTTATAAGCTCTTCCCTGTGGTCCCAAGGTGGCAACTTCCAGCTGCTAACTCCTGTGGCTTGACTAAGAATGAGTAAAGGGTCTTCGTTTAATTTTCATGGAGTGTTATTGGTTCCAAATGGGCCTGTTCTTAAACCAACTACTCTAGTGAGGGAGTAGGATGCACCAACTGGCTCGGTTCTGGCAGGTGCTCCAACCTTGCACACAGAGGCTGAAGGTTGGTAGACCCTAAAAGAAATAGGGGTGGTGGCCAGGCACTGTGGTGCATGTCTATAATCCCAGCAACTTGGGAAGGTTGAGGAAGGAGGATCACAAGTTTGAGACCAGTCTGGTCAATTTAGCAAGACCTTGCCTAAAAAAAAAAAAAAAGAAAAGAAAAGAGCTGAGGACATAGCTCAGTTGTAGAGCACCCCTGAGCTCCATTCCCAGGACTGTGAAATACGGATGTTGTTATCAGGAGAATTCCATTTTAGTCTTATCTGGGAAATTCTGAAATGGATTCAAAGAAGTGATTCAGAGGTCTGTGGATTACCTACCTGAAGTTGGAGGTAAACGTTTATTTATTTATTTTGGGTACCAGAGATTGAACCCAGAGGTGTTTAACTACTGAGCCACATCCACAGTCTTTTTCATTTTCTCTTTTGAAACAGGGTCTTGCTAAGTTGCTTAGGCCTCTCTAAGTTGCTAGGCTGCCTTTGAACTTGTGATCCTCCTGCCTCAGCCTCCCAAGCTGCTGGGATTTTAAGTGTGTGCCACCATGCCTGGCTATTTTTTAAATCCATTTTCTAGGGAGATGATCCACATCTTTGATTGTATTATCAGAGGAGTCCATGACCTGAAATGGTTGGCTATTCTGAAATAAAGGTGGATAAACAACCAGACTGAATTGCTTTTCTAAAACTGAGACTTCGTATATGTACTGTTTTATTTAAAGCTTTCCTATGAATTAGATAGAATTTGCTCTTTAATAATTACCTTTTTCCAATGGTCAGGGGGGGCCACTGGGATTACTAGAGAGAGTAAACACTGTGAAAAATTTAGTTTATGTCATTTCTTCACATTCTAGAAACTTCTAAGGAAGCCCTGTGGCTGGGGCCACAATGTGACAGAGTTGCCAACTCTTCAGAGGAAGCAATACCAGAGGATCATAGCAGGCCTTGTTGAATCTCTGGGCCTGTGAGTCAGAGACTCTGGAGGTGGGGCCCAGTGTTTTAAGGAGAATTCCAGCCTATCCTTCCAGTTGAGAACTGCCACTCCAAGAATTATTTAGCCTTTCACTTTGTCCATAGAGGGCCAACTCATGTCCTGGCTGAGGAGCCAGCTGCTCAGCTCGGCTCACCTCAGAGCCTGCCTCAGCAGCCCCTGTTTGCCCAGGCACGGAGAACTGCTCATTCTGGGTGAGAAAGGCCCTTTGGGAATTGTTTCCTTATAATGAATCCAAGGCTGATATTTTTCTGTGAATCCCAGGCCAGGGTCCAAAGCGTGCCTTGTTGACACCAGATGATATTAGTTTTCTGACTGATACAGTGGCGGGTGAGCAAACACTGGGCGGCCGGCAGAATCGCTGACTTCCTGAACATCCACAATCACAGATTCATTGCAGCTGAAACCTGCAGGGGCCTACCGCCCTTGCCCTTTGGGTTTGCCCGGAGATGAGGTTACCCGTCAGTGAGCCTCGTAAATAGCCACCCTCATTTCCCCTTCAGCGTGCACTTTGGATTTTAATTAGGTTCAAAGCCTGCCTGGCATTTGCTCCTTTTCCTCATCTATATGACTTGAAGGCTAGTCCAGGGATGCTTAGATTTCAGTGCACACGGATCACCCAGGGATCTTGCTAAAATGCCGATTTTGAGGCAGCAGATCTGGGATGGGGCCTGGGATTCTGCATTTTAACAAGATCCTGGGTGGCCGTAGTGATGCTCCTCAAGGTCCACATGCCTAATAGCAAAGGGCCCGGTCAATGGCTTTCCACTCTGGCTGCACATTGGTGTCACTGAGGAGTTAAAGGAATGCCCCTCTCCCACACATTCAGGTTTGCTGGTTTGGGGTGTGACCTCCCAGGTGATTTTGATGTGCAGCAAGGGTAGGGCAGCTCTGACCCTCTTGACCTTCAGCCTCTGCCCACTAGCTCTTCCTCACTTGCCAGCCTGGCCCATGCCACCTCTGTGCTGCACTCACTCCTGGATATTCCTCTCCTTGTCCTTGGCGATCGTGGACAGCTCATTGTGGACCAGGAACTTCCCACACAAGCTGATGAGATCAGCATTACTTCCACCCATTTTTAAACACAGAGACTCTGAGGTTTGGAGACGGAAGTTTTTCTTTGTTGTTGTTTTGTTCGTTCTGTGTCACATAGCCGTGAAGCAGCAGCATCAGGACCTACCCAGATCTTCTGCCCTGGAGCACAGAAGTAGCAGACAGAGAGACAGGACCCATTACTTACTTCCTGTGTGACTTTGGGCAGCTTCCCTAGATCCTGCAAGTATTGTAAGGGGGGTGGTAAGAGTACCCACTTCTCAGGACTTTCAGGAGCATAAAATGACATAACTTGTGTGGAGCATGCTCCCAGAGTCTGGACAACAGGAAGGGCTATCACCACCTCCATGCTGAGTAGCATCTCCATGGCACATCCTTGGGCTCCTCTTCTGTGGCCCTGGGGGCAAACCCCTAGATTGCAACTCATCTTTTCTATGCGCACACTGACTCTTCAAATGAAAGGTGCACGTATGAAATGGTTGTAAATGTGACTTTTTGATTCATGGCCTCCAATGTGTTTCCTTCACTCTGTGGGGACTCACAGTGGGAGGTGATGGAACACCAGTATTGGCCAATTGATGGAACTGACACTTTCGTCAATGGTTCAACAGTGACAATCGTACTGGAACAGAACTGTCAGATATGCATGCAAGTATGTACTTCCCTGGAGTCACTCATTCACTCACTCATCGCCTTCTGCTGACCTAGGCCCCATGAGTGACTGAAAGCAACTCAGCCTGAGTCTCTCAAGCCACAGACCTTTGCTTATGTCCCCTACAGGAGAAGTGTGGGCCTCTACCTCAAGTGGATCTTGTATGATCACGTGACTCCTTTCTACAGGCTCCTAAACCAAGGCATTTCTGTTCAACATCCTGAGAAACCCCTTGATCCCAGATAAACAAAAACGGTTGGTCACCCTGCTGGAGCCATGCAGGCCCTGGGTGGCATCCTTTCCTTTCTCTGCTTGATTCCTCAGTGCCTTCCAGCCTCCTTTTATCTCCTACAGCCCTTTTTGGTGCCGTGGTCCTGCTGGTTTTTCTTAACCCCTTTGTGATGAGGGCTCACAAGTCCCCTGGGAGCAGGAATGGCATTCCTGCCTCCTACCATGCTGGGACTTGTAGTCCTGACAGGTCCCCTGCCTGCTCCCTGCACTGTATTTCTGACATCTTTATCCATCCTTCCATTGTGTTGTGGGCAGCGGAGGGAGGAAAAAGCAGAGCCTTCACAACAGAGCCCCCCTTCACTTCCCTCCCCCCTTGACCTGGCCTTCCCCACGCTGTGAACCCAGTCAAACAACTGAGTGAGTACAGAATGGGGCTGTTTTCTTTCTGAAGCCATTGAATATTTTTAGACGAGGCAAGCAATACCACAGCCAAGAATGCTTAGATTTGAAAACAAATGTGTGGCAGATTCACACAGATCGCTTGCCTAAGTTAGGGATGCTTTCAATGGCAAGGTACAATATGTGACCATAGAGGCGTGAGACACAGAACTTTGTCTTTCTTATTTATTTATTTTTCAGAGAGAGAGGGAATCAATTTTATTTATTTTTTCATCTGGCCTTTGTTTCCCTGACCCTTAGTTGTGTATGTGGTGCTGGGGTTTGAACCCTGAGTCCTTGCACATGCCAGGCAAGTGCTCCAACCTCTCAGCCAGCACTCCAGTCCTGAGCTTTATCTTTCTTGTGTAGGAAGCTTGGAGGTGGGTGCTGCTGATATCTATTCAGTGTTGTCAGGTTCTGAATTGGTGCCAGTGCCATCCTCTGAGGCCCACCATGCCAAAAAAAAAAAAAGGCAGCAGCAACTCCAAACATTATGCCTTGCACAGCCAAGCACGAGGGAGGAGAGAGGTGGCCTCGGACAGTCACCCCTGCCCCTCAGGCTTCCTTGTCTCTCCCTTGTCAAGGAGGAAACTGTTGTCAAGAGTTCCTTCTCCCAAGCACACGTGGCTTTTCATCCTCCTGGTCAGAACTGGATTGAACACCACCTATGAGGTCTCTATCCTGTGCTCACGCAATGTTGAGACTCTTAAGGAACAAGTGGCTTTGACTGCATACCCAAAATATGTGCTCTTAACTCACTTATTTTGGAACTTAGGAGTCCTGAATTCTGGCCCCGGCCTCCTTATTGTCTTACTTATGCATAACTATTGAGACAAGGGGAAACGTTAGGCAGTCAGAGTACTTTGAATGTTCCAGTCAATCAAGGGAAAACCAGTTCTTTTCCTTTTAAGATCCATTGACGTCCCCCAGTGCTAGCAAGAAGGCTCTGGCAAGGTGGGTCCAGATGCAGACACTCCCTTCTGCTAAGGAAGGTGCCACATTCTTTCTATCGATGCCTGTGGCACAAACCCAAGGCTGGACCCAACCAGAGTTTCCTGTGCCCAGGTCCTAGGTTTGGGGGAAGGGAGAGGATGAGCAATTGAAGGGTGAACTTCCTATAAATAGGGCAAACCTAGCTGCCTCTTCGGCTCTGTACCCTTCTTCCACTCTGGGGGAGTCTGCTCTTTTCCCAGTGTTTGCTTAAAATGAAGTCTGTCTACAGTGCTTGCCTCGGTGTCCCTGGGTTTCATTCTTCGTCTCCGGGGGACACGAACCTGATTTCCACCAAACTGGCATCACTATCATGGTGACCTGGATGTGGCATCTTTGAGTCCTCAAAGGGTCCCTAGGGCCTAGAAAGGAAAAATGGAAAGAAGTTTTCTGCATGACAGTACTTTTATCAATGGCTTCACAGCAAGAGACAACTTTGAAAGCAGGTAAACTAGAAGGTTTTGAACGTGAACGTGTATCTTAGAGTTCTCAGTGTATTTCAGAGGTCAGAGTGGGATTGGTCGGCCAGCAGCCTTTCATGACACCGGGCATTTTTTTTGCAGACACCATACAGATAGAGATGCAGATAACAACACAGATACAAATGTAATTATAGACTGTGGTATCTGAGGACGTCTGCAGAGCAGATGGAGATCCATCTGTTGGGGAAGGTGCCCGAGTCTTCCAGAAAAGGGCCAAGGGCTGAGGCAACCTGAGGGTCCTCCGCCCCATGAGAACAGTGGGACTCTTAGGTTTGGGGCTGCTTCTCATCTCCAAGATCAGAAGTCAGGCCCCAGTTCAGGGTTCCTGGCTTATGAAAGGGACTTGGGACTTGAACCGGTTAAACTTATCTCACTGTTGAATTAGAGTTGACAAATAATTTAGTAACAGAACAAAATGCCAAAGCTACAGTGGAAATGTGGGTAGGGTGCCCCTTTGCCTGCTTCTCTGCATTCTGGAGCTAAAGTTAGCCTTCATGCATATTCATTCAGGAGCTCTCCCCTTGTGGGAGGACTCAGACCAAGGAAGCTAACGATTGCTGTGTTCCCTGGAGGGCTAGGCCTGCAGAATGGAAGAGGAGCAGCCAAGTGGCTCCAAGGCTGACAACAGTCTGCCCTCTGGCATTTCCTAGGAAAGCTTGCAGCCAGGAGGTCAGCGTAGTGGCATCATTGAAGGCTTTGTTAAATGTGTTGCCTTTATAATTTTGGATATTAGCCAGCTTACTCTGAGAGCTTTGAAATCAAACCATTTCCCAGACCTTGATTGCCCTCCCTGGAGGAAACTTGCCCTCCTCCCCTGGCAGCAGCCTCTGCTCCAGTTTGCCTCTTCCCAATCAGATTGTGTCATAGGAATTGAGGAGTTTGTCAGAACAAGACCTAAGGTCAACCCAGACGGACAGGATGGGGAAGTAGACCGCAAGCCTTCACGGAGGAGCTACAAGTCACATAACAAGAGGGAACGGGACAGAGCAGAATTGTGGCTGTTTTATCTACCATAGAGAATGAGAGGAATATTTGTTTTCTGATATGTTTTTGCAGAGAGGGAGTTCTACAGATAAGATGTTTCTCTTGATAAACCAGTTTCTCTGAAAACGTGTTGGTTCTCTGCCAACTAGCCTTCAGCTGATCCTTCTCTTGTGCCCTACCCACTTCTGAGTTTTCTGAATAGTCCTTAAAGCCAGGGGCCCCAGGTCTCATCAGGAAGGAGCCTGAGCCTCAGCTTCTTCCAGGACTGGAGTAAGGAAAGCTTTTATTTCAAGTTCATATGAGCTCCTCTTGGGAAGATTTTTTACCTTGGAATCAGCAGATAACTTCACCCTGAGTAATTAGAATTGACTAAGGTGGGACCCCACCAAAATGAACATGAACACTAGCATTGGTCCCTCTGGTTGGCATTGGTTCTGTAGTGGCTCTGAGTTTTGTTCACATTGTCTCGTTTTAGCCTCACAACAACTCATATTATAGATGAAGAAATTGAGGCACAGAGAGGAGTAACCTTCCCTAGATCACACAGCTACAAACTCAGGAAGAAAACCCAGAGCCATACTGGTAGAGTCAAATCCATGCTTCAGAGGGTCAGAAATGTTTTTTTTGGTAAAGGGCTGGATCATATGCATTTTAGGTGTTGCAGACCTTCCACGGTCTGTCTCTTCAACTTTCGATCCACTGAAAGCAGCCATCAGATGATAGGTAATTATTTGGATGTGGCTGCATTCCAACAAAACTGTTTGTGAAAACAGTCAGCTGGCCAGATTTGGCCTGTGGGCTGTGCTTTGTCCAGCTCAGCCCTGCAGCATTCATTCCATGGCACCTCTGCCCAGGCCTCTGTAATGATAATGGCAGTATGCTTTGTGCTTCCAGTGCACCCAGTGACCCCCATCCTCATACCAGTGCATGCATTGAAATCTCTTCACAGAAATGGAGTCTACAAACACAGCTCTGGGGCATGGGGAAGGCAGAGGAGGTCTAGCAACCAATCCAACCCCAAAGGACCGCTGATCCCTTCCCCTGAATAGGGAGAAGAGACAATCCGTCTTGACTAAAGGTTTTCTGGAAGGCATAACCATTAAGGATTATCTTCAAAAAACTATTTAAAAGCACATAAAGTAGCAATACCCTCTATGGTAATGCCAATGATTTTTTGCAAATTCAGTTGAAAGATTAAAGGAAGTAGATTTTTAGTATTAATCTGAGAATTATAGGAGTATAAAACTGAAGGCATACAGATCATCCCAGACAAATATATGTTGGTCACTGTAGATTCAGTAATAATAAAAATGAAATAGAGTATTTTAAAATACTCGATAAAGACAAATTATTAAAAAGCATTTGCTGAAGGAGTAAGGTTTTCTTCTATGAATCTCCACTTTATCATTTTAAATCCACCAACCAATTGCCAATCTTAAGTTAGCCAGAAGAATTTCTGGGCTTTGAAAAGGTCAATTGACCCCAAATCGCTTCAACATCTCCTAACTTATGGACCTGGGAGGATTTTGACCATAATTCAGTCTGATCACTTATTTCACAAATGAGATTGCCCATGCCACAGGAGAGGATGTCCTTGAACATGAGCCCACTGTGAGAAAGGCTTGCTCCACCCTGGAGGCAGAAGAGTGAGCCAGAGGCATGTTGATGGAAGAAGAGGCAGAAGAGATCCAAAGAGCAGAGAGTTTGGGTCAACCCTTGCTGGCTTGGAAACAGAGAAAAAGGAGCAGACCAAGAAATTCAAACAGCTCCCAGCAGCTGTGAAGGGCCCTCAGGTGACAGCCAGTAGGGAAACAGGAACCTTGGCCCTACAGCTGCAAGGACCTTTAATTTATAATTCCCCTGACTGAGCAGGGAGTGGATCCTCCTGTAGAGACCCCGGAAAGGAGTCTGGCCCTGCGAGCACCTTGATTTTAGTCCTACGAGACTCATGTTACGTTTCTGAAGTGCAGAACTTTAAGATAATAAATTTGCATTGCTTACGCCTCTAGGTTTATGGTAGTATATCACAGCAGCAGTAGAAAATGAATACAGATGAGATGGTGACAGACCCCTCCTTTTATCAGAATATTCCAACACAGCCACTGATGTCATAGAAAAAATTCTAGAAGAGTCAGTCGTGGAGAAGGACCAATGGTTACAAAGCTTTTGGATGAGGGAAAATGAGTTATTAAAGAAGTGGCATCTGAAAAATTCAGGGAACTGAAGGCAGGTGGAGCAACTTGGCTGCAGTCAGCATTGAATTTGCAGCAGTGGCCGCTCTTCCCCTCCTCCAAAAGGACGTCAACGACCTTCAGAAGCACTGGTGGACTGGTAAATGCGTATGTGGTGGGCAGGAACTGGAACAGGCAGGATGATACCCATCTGTAGGAGACACTTATCAGAAAATTCACTTATTAATCATCTGATGAAGGTTGTGTTTGAAAGAGTAGTTTGTCCAACAAAAAATAAAAAGTAAAAATAAAAATCATTGCGCACCAGCAGGCTTGAAATTGTGGGTATAAAACAGAAAACAAAACAGATCAGGTTTCTTCATTCCTGATCTTTGCACTCTGGTGTGGAAGCCAGACAATAAGCAAGTGAATAAACAATGAACAAGGCTAATCCCTGGTAATGTGACAGGCACACCAAAACTGTCCTCTGTGATTGGACGGCGCTCAGGGAACCCTCTTGGAAGTGGTGTGGCGAGCCCATCTGAGTTGACACCAAGCCAAGAACAATCAGGTTTGGTAATAATTGGAGGAATCATATTCTAGGCAGAAGGAGCAGCAGGTTCAAAGGACCTGAGGTGGGATGAGATTGGTCTGTTCCAGGAAAAGAAGTGGGCATGGTGGCAGTGGTGGGGTGAAGGTGAAGAAACGAGTAGTGTGGAGTCAGCCTGGAGAGGTGCTTGGGGCTAGACCAGGAAAAGCCTTGTCAGCCAGGTTGAGGAGTGTGGGGGTCCTATTGAAAGTGCAGGGAAATCTGTTGGAGTTAAGTGATACGATTGGATATATGTTCCCCCTCCCAAACCCCTCATTCTGGGACTGAACCCAGGGGTACTCTACCATTGAGTAACAATCCCAGCTCTTTTTTTTTTTTTTTTTGAGAGAGGGTCAGTGAGGGAGAGACACTTCATTGTGTACATGGTGCTGGGGTTTGAACCCGTGTCCTCATGCATGTCAGGCAAGTGCTGTAACCACTGAGCCACCACTCCAGTCCCCCCAGCTCGTTTTATTTTGAGACAGGTTCTTGCTAAGCTGCTGAGTCGGGCCTCAACTTGCGATCCTCCTGCCTCAGCCTCCCAAATAGCTGGAATTTGTGCTGCTCTGTGCTGGGCTGTGGATACATGTTTTAAAAAGGTCTTTTTAGCTGCCGTGTGGAGAATGGGTTTAGGGAAAGAAGGAAGAACTTGGTGGAGGAGTATAGTTGAGAAACTGCCAGTTGGTCAGAGATGGTGGTGGTCTGGATCAGGGCGGTGGCAGAAGGCATAGTGGGAGGTGGTAGGTTTTGGAAGAACAGTGACAGGACTACTTGTTGAATTGACCACTGGGGAAGAGAGGACAGAGTTCCAGCATACCTTTTATGACTTGAGTGGGGCCTGCCCTCTGCCCTCAGACATTGCCAGAAAAATTGTTTGGTCTGTTGGGAAGTGTAAACAGGCTTTCCCCACATGCATTGAAATTCAGTTCATTAATGACACGGGGTGCAAACAGGGCTCAGAAAGAGTGAATGTCCACAGGACATCTAGTGCTTTGTGTATTCAACTCATTTACTCTTCACGATTAGGCAAGTACTATTTTAATCTGTTATGGATGAGGAAATCGAGAAACAGAGTGGTTGAGTAACTTTTCTCAGATCACTGCTGGAATCACTGAGGTCCCAGCCATGCAGCAAAAAAGGTGGGATTTGACCCCAGGTGATCTGAAAGCCAAGTCTGAGCTCTCGATGCTAGTCCCCCTCCATAGTACCTAGTGGAATGATCATGCCTGCAGCTAGCCAACAGCTTGGAAAAACTGTTGCAAGTATGATTTTTCTTGTTTACGAATGTAGTTATTTCTAACTTTTGCCCACATTAGAGATTTGGTCTAGTCAGTCATTTTATGCCCCAGCAGACATTCTGTTTGTGACATTGAGGGGATGGAGCTACTGACATCCAGAGGCCAGGTATGCTCCTAAAGAACGCAACACTTAGGACAATCCTAAGAACAAAGAATTTTCCAGTGCAAGTGCCAAGGCTGAAGATTCTGGTAGGTGAATACAACCTGAGGTTTGCATACATGTGTTGGCTGGTGACAAACAGGAAGTATGATAGATATTAACAGCACCAGCGGCTGTGGAATGTGCCAGGAAGAAGGTATGTCCTAATTCCCAATTGCATCTTCCAGTTTGGGGGATGGGACATAGCGCAAAACAGGACATTCACCTGCTAGGTGTCATAGAAGTGACTGAGGGAAATAGGTGCTCCGAGGAGGAAGGGAACTTTCATAGAGGATCCACCAGCCTTCAAGGAGTGGGCATGTGTGGTGGGAACCTGAGGAGGAGGAACGTTCAGGTGGAGAAAGGCAGAGCAGGGTCCTGTGGACGGGGAAGAACCATGCATGAGGACACCCAGGTCAGACTTAGCAGATGCAGGGCCACTGGGGAGTGGTGTGGGGAGGTCAGAGAGGGAGCACTGGAGATTCTGATTTGTCTGGATTGGCTCCTCCGGATGGAGGTGGGCAGGGTAACACCTCGATAGGGAGGGTTCGGAAAACTAAGTGTGATATGAAATAGGGAACTAGCAGTGTTCCCCAAGGGACAAACTGTGAGAACATTCCTTACTTGTGGTAGAAAACACCAGCAGTGTGAGTTGGCCCCGAGGGGTGGAGAGCAGAAGGCTGTGACTCAGTGTGCAGTGATGAGATGACAGGATTAGGTGGTGGCAGCAGAAATGGAGAAGGTTAAACTCAGGACTCAACGCTCCAGGCACCCCACAAGTGACCTGCCTTTTGGAAACAAGAAAACAGAGGCACGGGGAGGTCAGTGATGCTCTGCAGTTGCCCAGCTAATAAGGGACAGGTCTGGTCTGCATCTTGGTGTGTCTCCTTGTGTGGACAGCCAGGGAAACATTCTGGGGACGAGGCTGTGCGGAGAGTAAGACCACTACTGGGGAGCTACCCAGAGCTGAAAGGCAGCTGCGAAACCAACTCAACACGGCAGAAGAGGCTGTGGCCAACAGTGGAACCATGATAGTTGATTTTCTTTCTCTCTCTCTCTCTCTCTTTTTTTTTTCTAAACTGTATTCGATGAATTAGTCCCACCTTCACAATAAAGGGGAAGAAAGGGGTATCTGTATCTAATGTCAAAGTGAAATGAGGGCCATAACAGCCCAAGAAGAAGACAGTGGGTTTTGTTGGAGGGAAGAATCAAGGAGGAAGGGAACTTCAAGGGTGCACTTTTGTTAGAAAAGAGGGGATCAAGGAGAAGAGGCAGAGCCTCAGGAGCCCCAGGATTGCAGTGACTTGAAGTGGAGAGTGGGACTGGGAAGAAGGACCACGTGTAGGTCAGGGGAACACACTGAGTTGCACTCCCCTTCCTCCCCCACCACAGTGGCCCTCTTTCCCTGGAAGTCAGTGTCCTTGTGAGCTTGGTAGGAGTCACCTGCGACTCCAGCGCTTTCCTGCCTCTGCTGTGCTGAGCCCCCAGGAGCCTGGAGAGGATGAAGGCGTTCTTGGTGCTCTCTCTCATCGGCTGCCTCCCAGTTCCAAGTGGCACTTACGTCCTGGGGCGTTGCACAGTGGCTAAGATGCTCCGCAAAGGAGGCCTGGATTATTTTGAAGGTTACAGCCTTGAAAACTGTGAGTAGGTCCCTCTCAGCCCCCTCTGTCCTCCTTTCCCTCCATCCCCTGCCCAGGCATCCCCAGCTCCAGCTCTCCTCCCACCACGTACCTTCTATTCCATTTTAGGGGTTTGTCTGGCTTATTTTGAGAGCAAATTCAATCCCTCGGCTGTCTATGATAATGCACCTGGTGGCTACACTGGCTTCGGCCTCTTTCAGATCCGTAGCAACCAGTGGTGTGACCATGGCAAGAATATCTGTGGTGTGTTCTGCTCTGGTAGGTCACTTCCTTTCGTTCCTCCTGGGGCACTGCGGGGGCTGCAGAGCATACTAGGAGGCTGGCCTTCTCGATGGCCAGAGTTTACATGTTTGGCGGAGGCATAAGGAGGGAGCTGGGTAAGGCCAGAGCCAGGGGATCCCAGGGAGGCTGGGTATTGCCCTGCCAGGGTGAGGAAAGGGCCATCGTGAGTCAAGCAGCTAGCTAGGGTGGAGGGATGGAGACCCACATCCAAGTGGGCAGAGACGCTGCAGGACGTGGAGAGGAGTGTGGAGGTGTTGGAGCCCACCTGAGCCTAAGCAGTGGGGGCAGAGGGTTCCCTCTGGGTCTGATCGCCCCACATGTGGCTGTTACTCTGTTCTTCAGGGGTCATAGGCAAGAGGTGGTGATTACAAGAGGTGCATGCCCCACTCTTTTAGGAAGTCCTAAGTACCTGTTAAGAGGATGAGGTCGCCTAGGGTTTGTTCATTCCATGAGCAGTTACTGGGCACCGGCTCCCATGGAGCTGTCAATCTAGTTTTACTCTATGGACCGAAGATATTAATCCAACTAATATTCACAATGACCTCCACGAGTTGGGCACCGTTATTACCCCCATTCTATAAACCGGGAAACTGAGGCCCAGTGAGAGTCAAGTACATGCCCAAGGCCGCATGTGTGTGTGTGTGGTAGAGCTGAGAGGCAAACCTAACAGTGTGGCTCACAAGTTGGGGTTCAGCCAAGAGGCTGCACAGCCAGGCCAGGTCTCCCCAACATCTGAGCAATCTTTCTGCAGCAGGAGGCCCAATTATCCAGGCATCCTCAGGACCTCCCTAGTTAGCCAGTCTCCCTTTCCCCTGAGGAGGGAGAAATGTTCCAGAGCCGGTGGCTTCTGAGCTGGGTCTTTAGGAGACAGAGTGGAGAGGTGATGCAAAAGCTTGCTTGTGTGGCTTGGGATGCACCTGCTGTGTGTTGGCCTTGTGTTTGGCCTTGCAGCTCCAGAGAGGAGTAAGTTAGTCCCTGTATTCAAGGAGAGTTTGAACTGCAAAGTAGGAGGGAAAGGCACAGGAATCCACTGGGAATCCCAGGTGCTCCCACTATGAACTATGTGAGCTTCTGTTGGTGGCTTCCTAGAACCCCCTCATCTATGAAGTGGGGACCATATTAACTTCCTCTTGGGTTGCTGTGAACATTAAGTGGGATAATGTATGCAAAATGTCAAGCAGGGCTCACGGTGAATCAACAATCCCAGTCTCACTGGGGAGACACACTTGGTAAAAGCGTAGTTTAATTATTATTTATGGAACACAGTGAATGGAGAGTTTGAAATCACCCTGAGCTTCCTGGTAGCCAAGGGAAAAAGTGGCTCCATAATTTATATCTCATAAGAAGAACTGTGTGTGTAATCAGAACCCAATGGTAAAAACACACTATCTGTAATAGAGGGGAGACTGAACATTGTGATGACAATATGTGGACTATATATTCTGAAAAACTCTCCCACTAGGTAGATGTTAAAAAAAAAGAAGGCATGGTGGGGGGAATCTTTTACCTGGCTCCATTGGCAAGAAAGTAAGAGAAATCTCAAGAGGCTAAAAAGAGCAAGAATCTAGACAATTAAGTGGGGATCAAGGCACATAATGATCCTGGAAGCATCAGCTGATTCTGAGTAGCCTGAAGCATAGATTTAATGGTCACTGTGCAGACAGGGCCTAAATAAGGTGAGGAGGTGCTTCAGAGACCTCCACACAAATGACAGCAAGCCAGATGATTGCATATCAGGGGAAAGTCCTCAAAGTGGAGACCTGCTAGATAGAGGGAAAGCAGTTTCTCCTGGGAATTTGTAACCACAGACAATGGGATTCACAAGAAGGTGAGTCACCATCCAGAGGCACCAGATCCTGTGCTGAGCACTGCAGGCAGGCCAAGAGGAGCAGGGTGACAGAAGGAGCGCAGGCTTTGAGGCCACCCCGAAGCTGGCTACCCCTCTTCCAGGTGTGTGACTCGAGCATCCGTTGTCTATGAAATGGAGATGATGTTGATACCTACCTCACGAACCTGTTAGAGTCTCAGTGGACGGCATTCAAGTGCTGAGCACCGCGCCTTTCCTTTATCCAAAGAATGGACAGGGATGTTGAGATTAGGGATGCCTCTGCCTGCCTGTGTGTCAGCCACAGGTAGTGCTGACAAGGTGGTATTTTGTTCAGAAGTGCTAGTGCTGGCCTAGGCGGGCTGGGAAAGCTTCTAAGGACCATAGTTTTGGATGAACAGATCCAGGTTGGGAGATGAGCGTGAACAAATGACACTAACAGGAACTGCCTGTCATCCCTAAGCTGCCGGTGGAGTGCACTCCTGAAGGCGTTCTCTGTCTCCCACCCCATCCTGTCCTGAACGGTGGGGCTGGACTGAGCCACGGGGCTGAGGTTCTCAGTTACAGGCAAATAGGAGGTGCTGAAGTGATGTGCAAGGAAGATCTAGGAGCCAAGCCAGGTTAGGCAAGAAGAGGGTCCTGCAATAGTCCCACGCAGCGGGACTTGGCTCCCACGTGCAGGAGGGACTGGAAGGCCGGTGCACCGACATGCTGATTTCTCTCAGGCATCGCTGGAAAATTGCCTGGCACAATCTTCCTCTGGTGACTCCCTCGATCCCTTTCCTTGCCTGCTCTTTTATATGTCCCATAACCCTTTCCTGGCCCTTCCAGTCTGAATTCCATGCCCCTGTCAATTGCTCCTTCATTGAGCTCATGGTACCTTGGCCGTCTCTACTGCCCACCAGACTGCAGTTTCCACGAGGGCAGGGATGAGTTTATCACGCTGACCTCTATATCTCCATGAATTCTTATAGATCACTGATATGTATGTATACTTTTAATGCAAAAGAAAACCCAATGGATTTAGTTTAAAAAAAAAAATGACAGCATCCTGATACCTTCTGGTGTTTCCTGAGAAAACCCAAGGTGGACTGATGCTTGAAATCACTTGGAAGCATCTCTAGCGTGTGTCCCCTGCGCCTCCCCTACATCGCGGGCTTAGCTGTCGCATGGTGTGATGTCGTCACATGTTATTTTCTCCTGCAGAGTTACTGAATCCAAATTTGAATAAGACAATTGAGTGTGCTAAGAAAATTGTAAAAGGAAAAGAAGGAATGGGAGCATGGTAAGTGGCCCGTCTTCACACAGCCCAAATTGATCACTTTCATCTCGCCCTCAACTAAGTCTCAGCTGTCGGATGTCTGTGGTCCCAAGTTAAGTAGCATTGCATTCTGCACCCCAAAGGCCACAGGAGGAAGGAAGGAATTATCAGAAAAATTACCTTGAGTTGTATGTTGTCCAAATCTTGTTTAGGGTTATTATAGGATGCCAGAATGAATATCCTTAAAATAAATCTCTATCATCTACCTCCATCATTTCTTCCATATAAATTTCTACAAGGTTTTTTGAACGCGTTTGAGTTCTTTATGCATACTGTGAAATGACACTCCAGCAAGCTGGTGCCATTGTATATGTCTATCAAGAGTTTAGTAAAAGCCTATTTATTACCTGCTTGCCAATGACAAAATCTTTGCCATTTGAAAGGTGAGTAACAATTAGTCTTATCTTTTTTTCTTTACTGTTTATGACATTCCACTAGGGTGTTTCCTCCTATGATTTTTATATAATGATAATTCCTTTGTGATTTTTTTCCAGTCCCTGTCCTTTGCCTATTTTTTAAGGCTCAAGTCAACATATTGTTTTGAAAGAGCTTTTTACGTGTTTAATATATTAACTGATTATTGTATGTTTTTTTGCCAAGAATAACAGCATCTCTTAATTTCCTCTTTCGCTGGGCATTTGCATAGGAAAGCCTTCTAAAATGTACAAGTGGTTGGGCCTGTGTCTGACTTCTTTCACTCAATGTTAGATTTCTTCATGTTGTCGTGTGTAGTTGTAATTCCTTCTCATTGCTGCGTACTATTCTGTTGTATAGATACACAATTCTACCCTTCTTCTGTTGAGCGTTTAGGTTGTTTCTACTTCTTTAGTGCTACCACAAACATTCTATACTACTTTTTTGGTGAAGATAAAGATTTCCATTGGTCATTGAGGAGATGCATCTTTTTTCAGATTTAGTATATTGTACCAAACAGTTTTCTAGAGGAATTTTTCAAAATTCAGTTACTCTTCCACAAGCGGTGCTTATAGTTTTCTAGGTTATCCTCATGACTGTAGAGTGGTTTTGCGAAATGGTTTTACTTTGCACTTTCTGGTGGCCAGAGAAGCTAAGCACCTTTCATTGGCCATTAAAATATTCTTTTCTGGTGAAGTGCTGTTCAAATATTTTGTCTGTCTTTTTATCGTACTGTCTTCTTCCTTTTCATTTGTGGGAGATATTTATACACTCCAGACAAAAGTTTTTGTGGGATGAAAACAATGAAAATCTCTTCTTTCATTCTGTGGGTTACCTTTTCACCTCCTTAAAGGTATCTTGGTAAAAAAAAAGTCTAATTTATCATTACTTTACCTCTGTGATTGTTTTTAAACATGTTTGTGTATTTCTTGGTTATGATGGTATTGTTTCTTTCCTAAGTGTTTTACTGCTTTCTCTGCCACACTTGACCCTACAACAGCTTTTTCCCCCTTTATTGCTTTTGCCAGGATCTCTAATCAATGTAAAATAGACGTGATGATAATGACATTCTTGTCCCAGTCCCAGCCTCAGAAGCAAGACGTTCATATTTTGTCTTTCTTTACATGTGATGCTTTCTTTAAGTTTTCTGAGCTATTCTTAGTTAAACTGAGAATGTTCCTTTCCATTTCTACTTTGTTGAACATTTTTGCCCCAAATGCCTGTCAGTACTGGACAAGCATCAGGTTCAAGTTACTTTGTCGTTACACAGGCATATATGGATGTGTAGCAATGAATCCCTCTGATATGCAAGAACATACTTAACTAATAAAATTTTTTTAAAAAATAACAAATGCACGTTGAATTTGGGTTATTCCATTTTTAGTTTCTTTCCCATTGTGTTAACTTATTCATATTCTTTTTCAAATTCAAACTGCTGTCTTTCTTTTTTACAATCTCTTTGGCTTTTTCCAGAAGTCATGTCTGTATGTATCTTAATGAGGATGTCAATTTTATGAAATTTACTTCTAGATCCTGCAGTATGTTGTTTTCACAAGAATGTTCCTCCAAATTTCTTCTTATTGACCGTTTTCTGTGTCCTTTATAAATTCAGGACATCATCTTTATAGGAATCAATTTTTCAGGTTTGTTTTTGTATTTTGACTTTGTTTTTACGATTTTCACCCACGTAAGTTTTATAGTTTCACAGAATTAAATCCCTCAATCTTTTTTTTTTCTTTTGGTGGCTTCTGGGTTTATATAAAATCTCCCTAGAAAGGTCTTTCATACTCTAAGATTGTAAAGAATTGAGCCATGTTTTCCTCTGTGTTAGAATAGTACTGGACAAAATATGCCCTGAAGTATCTTTAAGTAAATTAAAAATATAATTTTAATAATTTTATGTTTAAAATTTGGGCCTTCTTGGAATTTATTTGAGCATAAAACATAAGGTAGGGATCCAGCTTCATACTTTTCAAATGACTGGTCATTGGTCTCAACAACATTTCTTCCTTAATCCACTTCCACCACTGATGGAATAGATTGCTTATTAAAGTAGAAGTCCCTTATTAAAGTTAACTGTCTCCAGAGTGTTCTAAATACCTTCCCTACATGGTCTTGACTTTCCAAGTAATTGCTAAGCTTGGCTGACCCTTTGGGGTAAGCACTAATGAGCTAAAGTCACCCTTGTTGTGTGTCACTAAGTAGAGACATTCTGAGCCTTATTTACTCAGGCTCTAAGTGAAATGACCTCTTATCAAGCTAATGGACAGCCACATCTTTCCCAAAGCTCAGATGGGGTCAGGGTTAGGGCAGACAGTAAGGGAGCAGCCCAAGTGTCCCCAGGTGTCCCGGTGTCCCTTCTGCATTGTCTGTCCTGGGGCTTTGGAGAGCCTTGGTGTTCCTGGAAGTGTGTGTGTGTGTGTGTGTGTGTGTGTGTGTGTGTGTGTGTGTGTTTTCTGCTGTTCTCTAAAGATATGGGAGGTTGGGGGGCCACAGTGTCTTCTTCCAAGGATGGGACCCTCTACCCATGGAGGCCTGCCTGGCTGAGGCGTGGCCTGCAACTGACCTGGTACCTCCCCAGGCTGTAGGGGGGAGTGAAGGGCCGGAACTGGGGGCTGGCCCAGGGACTGAGGAAGGGATAATAACGCTGAGGGGCACCAGGAAGAAAGATTGGATAAACTCAGTCCTGCTGTCCTCGGTGGATTAAGGAGCTGGAAGGAATTTGAGGAGTAAAGCAGGTGCATGGGACAGTGAAAGGGTGCTTGGTCCAGTGTCATAGGTTCTGAGCGTACCGTGTGACATGTCATAGAACTTCTCCAAAGCTCGCTTCAGAGAAGCTGACAGGACTTACCTTGAAGGATTGGGGAGAATTTCCCAGTTCACATTTCAGTATCCCCTAAACCATGTGGGGCTTCAGTGCAAGGTGGGGACAGGGGACAGGGGAAGCACAGCATTCATGCCGGGTACGGTGGCTCTGGGGGCCAGGAAAGCAGCATAAATGGGCTGGACTGGGCTGGGGAACCGGGATCCTGAGCTCTCCCTCTGACCTTCCTCTCTGTAGGCCCAGCTGGACCCGGTTCTGCCAGTTATCTGACACTCTGGCTCGGTGGCTGGACGGCTGCAAGCTGTAGCCACCTGAGTGGCCCTGCAACACTCGCCAGATGCATCTTGTGACTGAAAAGGCCTCTCTGTGTGCTCTTCACTCAGTCCTGCTGATTATCTCACCACTCGACAGCTCCAGATGGAAAAGGGGGAACACTGGCTTCATCCAGGGATATAGGATGCAGAATAAACCAGCTTGTTACTCACCTTGGGCCCAAGGTCTCCATGGTATTATTAAATTCTGATGTTTACTATGATCACCATTACCTGCCATTTTCATGATTTATTATTTAATCTCAGATGGAGAATTTGGTGGAAGGAAACTATCTGGGAAGCAAGATGTGTCCACAAATGCCAATATTAAATAGAGAAAGGAAGAACAGAGATAGTGGAAGCAAAAAGAATTCACAGAAGAGAGGAAGAGAGGCTGGGGCAGGCAGGGCCTCCCAGCCCACGGAGTGTGCACCTTGGGACACACAGCTACAGTGAGGAGACCATGAAATCCTCTTTGTCCTTCTATGGAGAGAATCAAGAGACAGTTGCTTTCTTCTTCTAAAATTAAATTTCTAAAAATTGTAAATAACATACTAGCATCAAATATATTTTTTTAAATATAGAAACGTTTAAAAGGAGAGAAGTCCTCCCATGCTTACAGTACCCCCAATAATCACTGCTACAATTTGGTTGCGTTGGCTTCTGGTCTTTTCTCTGTATAAGGTTTTCATTCTTTTTTCAACAAGAGGTTTCGCTTCCCACTTTAGGAAGAAAATGAGCATAGCAATAAGCCTTTCTCCTATGTGTATTTCAATTTTAACCAAGAAAGGGTTTAAAATGGAAGTGGGGTAGCTTACAGAATCCTTGCTCAGGATGGAGCAGCGGGAGTCAGCATGGGCTTCCTGGACATACCAAGATCTGGGAGCAGCAGCTGCTCATCAGATTCAGGCCACCTGTGAGACCCAAGCCATGATGGGCTATGGGAAACATAGTCCCTCACCTTTCAGTCTTTGGACAAGAAGGAAAGAACTGGAATGGTGCTGAAAGGGTCTGTGGGCAGCATCTGCCTCACCATGGTGTTACAGAGTCTTTAAAATGAAGACGTAGTGATGACTTGTGTTCCCTTGTAGGAGTATACCATATTCTACTTTCTCTCTGAGAGATTTTTAGGTGTGGTCCCCCCCTTTTTTTTAAAGCATTACAAAGAGTACTATAATGCCTGTGTGGGTTTGCCCCTTTCATTTTATTTTTCTTTTTACATTAAAAAAATACACAAACAACATATATTAAATGAAGAAAACTTTGAGAGTTCACTTGAAAGTCATAAAGAAGGGAATTGAAAATATCCATCACCTCCTACCGGAAACACAAGTTTTCATCATTTTTATGTAGTCAAAGTTGAGAGAACCCTGATTTTGGTATAGGTAGAGTTAATCTCTCTCTCTCTCTCTCTCTCTCTCTCTCTCTGTGTGTGTGTGTGTGCACATGAATTTTTTCCCCTTGCAAGTATGGAGTACTGCTAAATAGTTTTATATCTTGCTTTATTCACTTAATATAGTATGGTTTAATATTTCCAGGTTGAAGACAGGGATACACACCAACACCATTTTTTTTTTAATTTTAAGAGAGAGGGACAGTGAAAGAGAGAGAGAGAGAAACAATTTTTATTTAGTTTTTCATGTGGCTTTTGTTGCTCCGACACTTTGTTATGTATGTGGTGCTGTTTGAACTTGTGTTCCCTGTGCATGCCGGGCAAGTGCTGTGACCACTGAGCCACCGCTCCTGCCCCAACACTGTTTAATGATCACACAGTATCCCGTTACATGGACAAATTATAAAGTACAGACCTGCTTTTGGTCCTCTTTCAACATACAGATAAACAAGTTAGGGAGCAGTGGCCACCGTACAGGCAGGCAAGACCAAAGCAAGTCTGCCCTTCTCTGTGTTTGCGTTTTGGTCACTTTGGGGAAGGAGATGAAATGGTTATAAGTTATAATTTCAGGGGCAGAACTTTTACTCCAATTCATTGATGATCCATCAGCTTGATCCAATCATTTTGCGTGGTTTTCTTTCCTTTCTAGAAGAAAACGGTATGTGATATTTCCCCCCACCACACTGCACGATTTATGCAGTAAGATTCTTGCTGCCAGGAGCACTTACTGATGCGGTCAGTGAGAACCTTTGAGACTTGGAGAGAACTTTTTTATTGAGCTCAGAATCTTCACTGTTTCCGAGGGTGGAGCCAGGAGTGATAATGCACCTGATCTCAACCCAGCTTTAACCCAGACGTTAATGACAACCTGCCATTGATTAAAACATTATCTTCTCAAGAACCAAATCCAACGTACTGCCGCCTCCTTCCGGCCCATTACTTCTGCCACTGCTCATTGTCCCCTAATGGCCACTTGTGTCAACATGGGCGTGTGTTTTAACGAGAAAGCAAATGTTAATGCATTGATTGGAACCACCTCTCTAAGGTTTCCCAACAGCAGCTCCTGGCTTAGTGCTCTCTAAACCAGTGGTGACAGCTCTTACAACGAAAACTCATTTGGGAATCAGGTCTCTGTGTCTGGTTTATAGAATGACCAAAGCCAGATTAGGAAATCTCAATGACAATGACTTCTGCTAAATTTACTTCTATTACCAGAGCTACCATATTGCAATTTTACAAATATTACCCAGAGATCTTTACATAAAATATTTCTTGACTTTGCAAAAACCTTACAAATATTAATTATAATCATATTACAGGTGGGCAAATCCAGCCTCAGAGGGGCTACATAACTCCAGGCTGGTGAGGGATGGAGATGGGATGGGTGTCTCCTCAAAAACTATAGTCCTTGTATGTAGCCCTCTCCAAACCCACAGGATGGATTGGTATTAACTCTCATTCTATCTGTTAGCTGGAAAATTGGGTCTCCAGTTTTGGTTTTTTTTTTTGTTTTGTTTTGTGTTTTTGTTTTGTTTTTTTGAGAGAGAGGGACAGTGAGAGAAAGAGAGAATCAGTTTTATTTAGTTTTTCATCTGGTTTTCATTGCTCTGACATTTAGCTGTATATGTGATGCTGGGGTTCCATCCTGGGTGGTTGCACATGCCAGGCAAGTTCCCCAGCCACTGAGAAATGGTTCCACCCCAGCTTTTTTGTTTGCTTGTTTTGTTTCGTTTTGTAATGGGGATTGAACCCAGGGACACTGAGCTGCATCTCCATCCCTTATTTTTATATTTTATGTTGAGACTTGGTCTCACTAAGTTGCTTGGCCTCATTTAGTTGTTGAGGCTAACTTTGAATTTGTGATCCTCCTTCCCCAGGCCCCCAAACCACTGGGATTATCTCCAGTCTTTTTTTTTTTTTTTTTTTAGATGTTGCATTGAGGAGGTGTTAGGCAACTAGCACGGGACAATGGGTTGTTGTCATGGTGCCAGTTCTAAGACTGGGAAATTGAGGGAATTTCTCAACAGTAGAAAGTAAGTCAATAGAAAGGACAGCGTGGTAATCTATAGCACCTCCAAATTTATGTCATGATAAAAATCATCTGGGTGGCCATTAAAATGCTGGTTCCTGGGTCATGTCCAGACCAACTGAATTGTGTCTGCAGGAATGGTCCCAGGAATATGTATTTTTACAAAGTATCTCCAGATAAATCTGGCCTTATCTGGTCTTTGGGAATCTGAGTGCAGGGTTGGGGAGAGTCAAGAGCCATAGGGCTCATTCCTGGCTTTGCCGCTTATTGCTGAACTACTTTACTCTCTGAACTCATTTTTCTTACTGCAGACTGAAGCAAATGACCCAGGCTGTGTCCCCTGCATAGTGGTGGTGTTGTGGGAGCAGCAGTAAGGTGATGCCTGAGCCCTTCACCTGCTTCCCAGAGCTGTGTTAAACTTATGAGGAAAATGGCTGTTGCAGATCTGCCACCAGCAGGGCCTGGGTGGTGTGTGTGTGTGTACACGCATGTGCTTGCCCATGCATCCTGACAGTGGCCTGGCCGGTCCAGCTACCGGAGTAAAAGACTATCTTTCTCACCCTCCGGATACTGCTTTCCAGAATTCCCCCTTAAGAACTGACTGATTTTTCTTTGACCCTCAAATCCTACCTACTGGGCTGTGTCCCCTTCTCCCACTCTGGGGGAAGTCTGCTCTTCTCCCTATGCTTTACTTTCTATGCTTTCTATAATAAAACTTGTCTACTAAAAAAAAAAAAGAAAAATCCTACCTACTTCAGGCCTGGAGATGAGCGAGGCAGCACCCCCTGCTTCTCATTGCTGCTTCCCCCTTGTTCCTGAAAGCTCTCTGGCATCTTTGAAGCAAGTGTTCCTCTTCCATTCTCCTGTCCCTGCCCCTCATTCATTAAAGATTTTGGCTCCTGGACTCACTATTTTTCCAGCCTACTGGAGTCATCGTTTTTGGTGGCTTTAATATTTAGTGCAAGCTGCCAGCACCTTGGCATATCAGTTCTTCAGGGACATCACCTGCAAAAATCTTGTCTTCCACCGCCTTTCAACCACTACTCCCAATATCACACTTTGGCCTTTTCATTACTATTAACTTCATCATTTTCAGAATCTCAGTTTAAGTCCCACACTCTTTGATCCCTCGTATCCCTTGAACAATTCTCTAATTCCACTTCTTTGACTCCATGCACTAGGATTTGGAAGACTTGACCATATCACCCTCACTGTCCATCACCTCCCGCATATCCTCACATCTCTCTGTCCTAGCTCAGATTCCAAGTTGCCACGCTAATAATGTGTGTGCACCCCCACCCCGTCCCCTCTCTTTCTGACACATTCACCTACTTACCCAAACCCAGTTAAACTCAATTATCTACCCACACTCTTTTGCACCCAATACATATCTGGAGAAGAAGAAAACCATGTTGAAGAGTGTCCCTTTAAATTCTTAACAGCCATCATCAAATGGACCTTTACATCTCCAATCTCTTAGATAACAAGTTCACACTTTCTCCTCTCTCTCTAAATCACCAACACCTCCTCCCTCATCCACCTTCTTCCCTGATAATATTGCTTCCTATGTCACTGAGGAAACAGAAGTCACCAGATAAGACCATCTGCAGGCTCCTGTAGCCACCTCTGTTCACCCACACATTCTGCCTACCTACCCCATCATCATTACGGATGAACTGTTGATGTCCCTCAATAAGGCCTCTCCCCTCACATCCTGGACCTCTTGTCTACTCTCAGACTCCTCCAGAGACAAGTCACACATGGTCACTTTTCCCCTCCTCCTCCTGTTTTTCATTATAAAAACAATAACAACAAAACATATTGCAATATCTCTCATCTTAAAAAGCCTCTCTCAGCTTCAGATTTCCTGCCATGTCCTCAAAGAACTCCTCTAAAGAATTGTCCACTATGGAATCCCCATCAAGATACCAATGACATTCTTCATGGATGTAGAAAAAACAATTATCAAATTCATCTGGAATAACAAGAAACCCAGAATAGCCAAAACATTGCTAAGCAAGAAAGATCAAATAGGAGGTGTCACAATACCTGACCTGAAATTATACTATAGAGGTACAGTAACAAAAACAGCATGGTATCAGAATCAAAATAGACATGAAGACCAATGGAACAGAATAGAAGATAGTGAGACAAACCCACAAGTCTTTAACCATGTGATATTTGACAAAGGGGGTAAAAATATAGCATGGAGGAAAGTCAGCCTGTTCAAATAAATGGTGCTGGATGGACTGGACAGCCATATGCAGACAATTGAAATTAGATCCTTATCTCTCACCCTACACAAAAATCAAATCAAAATGGATCAAAGAATTAAGAATTAAACCAGCAACTATACAATAGCTAGAAGAAGAAATGGGATCAACACTCCACTACATTGGTGTAGGCATCTCCTTCCTTAACAAGACCCCCATAGCACAAGAATTAAAGCCAAGAATCAATGAGTGGGATGCCACTAAACTGAAAAGTTTCTGCACAGCTAAAGAATTAGTCAAGAGTGTCAAAAAAGAACCTGCATAATGGGAAAAATCATTGCATGTTATGCCTCCAACAGGGGACTAATACCCAGAATATACAAAGACTCAAAAAACTCAACACCAAAACCACAAATAATCCTATCAACAAATGCGCTAAGGAGCTAAACAGATACTTCTCAGCAGAGGAAGTCTGAAAAGCCAATAAATATGTGAGAAAATGTTCTACATCAGCAACAATCAGATAAATGCAAATCGAAACTTCACTGAGATCCCACCTCACTCCAGTCAGAATGGCAAAAATGAAGAATACAAACAATAACAGATGCTGGAGGGGTTGTGGGGAGAAACGAACACTAACACACTGTTGGTGGGACTGCAAACTTGTACAGGCACTCTGGGAAGCAGTGTGGAGACTCCTCAAAAAACTAGGGATGGTGCTACCTTACCACCCAGCTATCCCACTCCTGGGTATTTTCCCAAAAGAACTAGAATTGGCATGCTGCAGAGACACAGCTACTCAATGCTTATAGGAGCTTAATTTACAATAGCTAAACTATGGAACCAACCCAGATGCCCCTCGCTGGATGAATGGATTAAAAAAACTGTGATATATGTGTATATATATATGTATATATGTACGTATATATGCATACATATATACATATATATCACAGGTTTTTACATATATATATGTATATATACATATATATATATATATATTTATTCTACTCTGCTCTTAGAGTGATATCATGGCATTTGCAGCCAAATGGATGGACATGGAAAAAATCATGCTAAGTGAAATATACCAAGCACTGAGACTTAAGAGCCAGATGTTTTCTCTCATATGTGGAAGCTAGAGTAAAACCTAAGACAGGATGAAAGTTAGCTAAGTTTAAGTAATAAACTCACCACAGTTGAAATTTCACATAAATTTTGGGAGCCATAACTATGAAGGTGTGGGGAGAAGGGAAGGGTGGGAGGCAGGGAGGGGAGGAAGGGATAAGGGGGATTGTCAACACACTTGGGAACACTTGACTCCGTTGAGAAGCCTAACTGTACACAGGCAGGCAGAGAAACTCAGAAATTTCAAAAATTTCTATCTATAGCATGGGAGTATTACAGAGGAGACATGAGATGGGGGAATGGATGAAGGAAGCTGCATGATCCTGGACTGGGATCAGCCTTAGCTTACTTTATCAATATCTATATATGCATGAATATGTAAAGATTCCCTCCAATATGTAAGACTATGTCAAACAAATTAAAAAAAAAAAAGAAAGAATTGTCCAAGTTTCCTTTCTTCTCTGCCTGACCTTCCATTCTCTCTTGGATCCACTTCACTCAAAGCATGTTTACTACAGCCATCAATGACCTGCCCACCGTCAGATCCTGTGGTCCTATCTCAGCCCCCCATCTTACTTCCAGCAAGTAAGATGGTCACTCTCTCTTCTTAAAACACTCTGCTCACCGTCTTTTGGGATCCTAGCATCCGTCCTATCCCACTGCTTCTTCACTTTTGTTGGTGTCCCTTCCTCTTCCTGGTCAATGGCAGAGTGACACAGGCTTAGTCCTCAGACCTCTTTTCTGTTTTTATCTACTCCTGAAACTAAACAATTTAGTATGTTTATGAATGTATATATAAATATATGTTTTTTTCTCCCCAGAACTTTCCTCAAACTCTACATTCACACACAAAAATACTCTGGATACCTATACATATGGTACAGCAGCAGTAGAAAACAATCTTCCTTGCCATCAAATTGCTGGGTCGCAGGGGATGTCCCTTGGCTCTGGGCCTCACATCACCACAGTGGTGAAGCATCTTGGTAACAGAGCCTGGTTGTGGCAGGGGTGTCTGAAAATGAGTTGGTCACATGAGCATGCTCCAACTCTGTGCCAGCTGAAATCATTGAAATCCCCTCTTCTAGCTCCATCAAAGTCAGGTACAAACTGTCAGTCAAATAATTTTATGAAATAATGCCAGTGGGCTGATTCATTTTATTCCAAAGCAACTCACTTGTGCAAGAGTGCAGAGATTACTTTTATTTAGTTAATATGCCCTGTGGGCTTCTGGGGTACCATGCTGTCTCCTATGAGGGCTTTCTACAGGTTCCGTGGAATTAGTTGCTGGCAAAACTGGCCAAAGAGCTAATGGAGAAACGTCAGCCGGATCTAGGGTTTACCGCAGCAGCTGTGGTGCAAGGAATCAGAAAGGTGCGGCCATTTCCAGGTTGTCCAGAGCTTTCAGGAAATGGCTGCCAACTTCCCAGCCGTTCAGCAGGCTCAAACGAGGTAACTGAAGGGGGTTACCTAGCCTGCTGCAAGAACTCCAATCTGGGAGGTGTGGTGGGCACCAGCTCTGCCCGGTGAAGAATGGTGATTGCCACCCTCTTCTTCTTCATCTCTGTGAGTGTGCGTCAGAGGCGAAGCCTACACTGTAGCTGAAACCCTGAAACCTTGTTGGTACAGGTTCTTCCCAGGCCCCTGCTCCTCACCCAGGAAGAGCACAGAAACTGGTGTAAGCAGAGCTGAGTACCAGGGACAGTATCCTTCCTGGCCATTTGTACTTTATAATGAATGAATAATGTGAACATTGCTATGTAGCTTTCTGTCCCTCAATACCAGTATTCCCAAGTACACAGAGTCCTCCTTGGTAGAGCCCTGGATGCCCAGGGGGAGCCTGCCGTTACTTTCTCACCGCCCCACCACCCACCCCATCCCCAATTCCGGACCACAGTTATCACACTCTTTTCTTTTGAGAGAGGGACAGTGAGAGAGAGAGCGAGAGAGCGAGAGAGAATCAATTTTATTTAGTTTTTAATGTGGCTTTTGTTGCTCTGACACTCTGTTGTGTTTGTGGTGCTGGAGTTCGAACCTGTGTTCTTGTGCATGCCAGGAAAGCGTGGTAATCGCTGAGTCACTGCTCCAGCCACCACATTTGTTTATTTTATCTACAAATCATCCACTTTGAAGGAAGATTGGATTTTAAATTTAGATTTAAAAAATACCCTCAAGAGGACTATTGCCATTTTTACAATACATCTATGCATGCATCCATTAAAAATAAGGGCTAGCAAACTAGCCTCCCAGTTCCTATTTCTCTTCCACTAAATGTGCAAACTTTTGCTGGGGACAGTCCACATCCCTTAGAAACTGCCTCTTTAGTGCCCAGGACCTTGAGGCTTGTTGAACTCTGCTGGCATTCATAGCTCCAGGCTCCCTGGGGGACTCTGCACATCCCATTCAACTTCCTGAGAAAGCACATGAATGACGAGCCCCACTGAATAATCTCTAATCCTGGTGGAGGGAGCGTGGGGTGAATCATCAGACAGATGCACGTCCCTGCTGCCACTTCCCAGCCGTGGGGAGCATGCACCCCAGCTGCACCTCTTCTTGCAGCTTGGTTTGTGTTGTTGATTTTGCTCCTAAGGTCAGGATAACATCCCTGTTTTCATGGTTACTGAGAACCTGTGGAGGTGTCTGATACCATCTGATACCCTGGACAGGGAACTCCAGAAAATATTCTTTACCTGTCCCTTGGGTGAGGGGACATTTACAACTGCCATCATACCTTCAGTTCTACTCATCACACTCATTCTTTGCCATTTTCTCTGGCAATCCCACAAATGAACCCCTCTTACAGGGTAATGAATTGACCAGGAGGTGAAAGAAGAGGTCTTCCAGTCCTACTTCCTTTTGCAGCCTGTGCCGACCATGTGGTCACAGGTGAAGGCTGTGTGGCTGACAGGTGGGAAGGGTCTTCCTGGCACCCCTGGCTGAGTGAAATCAGTCCCAGCTATCCTTTGGGGAAAGGCATCCTCCCTGAGTCAGAAACAGCAGGGGATGAGGACAGAGGCCAGGGCTGGCTGGGAGAGGTAGTCTTGGTTGAAAACAGGAGGACCAGCTGGGAAAGCGGGGAGCTGGTGATCAGTGTCGCCTTGGTGCCGAGGCACCACCACCGGCACCAAGCTGGGAAACCTGGCTAAGTTTCACGTTCCTGGTGTTTCCTCTTCATTTTCCCTTCCATCTTTCTGAAAGCCCTCCACCCCACCCCAGCAATGTCCAAAAGGAAATCAATGGAAACAGGGAGAATGAGAGTAGACAGGCACTAGCATTGAGGGAAGATGGGTATGGAAACTGTGGATGCTTCACTTCCTGTCGCCCCCTTGAGAGGTTCTGGGTAAGATCTGTCTTTCTCCCCACGGGAGAAGTTAGGTTTTCATCATGAGAGAGGATGATCCCACTCTTGCCCTTATCCCTTCCTGCATGGGATGGTGCAGTGCGATGACATTCACCAGTTGCAGCCACTCTATCTTGGACTTTCCAGCCTTCAGGACAGTGAGCCAAATCAATGTTAGTTCATTAAAGAGTATGCAGTCTCAGATATTCTGTTATAGAACCATGAAGGGACTAATATGCCTTCAAAAGATGATAGGTGTCAGTAGCATAGGAAGACTTAGTCTCAGAGAATTTCAATAACAACAGAGTCCACACAGCTAGTAAGTGGTGAGTCCTGGCTCTCTTTGGTCTCTATCCTCCCCGACTCTGGGTCTCCCACGGTGCAGCAAGAACGGCATCTCTTAACTAAGTATATATTCATTTGTTCTGGAATATTTGATAATGTTTCCCCCTCAATTGTAACTGTATATTATCTAATAAATAATAAATTAAAAAAAAAGAACAGCATCTCTTCTTTGGTAGGAAGGAGATTCATTTACTTGAAAAGAGATCAAAAACCTGTACAACTCCTGAGAGCTGATTTAATTAGGTTAATTTGTTAAGTACTTATTGCTCTGAAAACACTTAAGTTTGTGCAGTTTAATTGTTTCCTTTAATTATTAATTTTCCATCAAGTTATATAAGCTCATAATATAAAGAACAAAATAAGTTTTGTTGTGAAAACCAGCTCATCTTCCTCTTTCTCTCCTTCTTGGGGAGAAAGAACCATATTCAACTCTTCGGACTTATGGTTTTGGTGTTTTTCAGTTCTCTGAAGAAGATGCCCTTATTGTACTTCTTGGTTTGTGTGGAATCAGGGGTTGTCTTGTACTGAGAAGATGGAGATTCAGCTGTGCTTGGCCTCTCTCCCACCGTCCTTCCAGTACAATCCAGTTCTAATCTGGAATCTGCCGATGTTCACCTTCATCTGGCCACAGAAACGCTCTTCACAGCTGAGAAGTTCTCCACGATCACTTCCCTTTCCCAGTGAGTTTTCCTCTTCAGTGAATCATTGTTTTTGCTTGGTTTGTTTCTTATGTACTTATCACTCATTCAACCCCCAACTTTTCTCTGGTTTTCCAGTTCTCCTCTGGGGATATTCACGTTGTTGGGTTTCCTTTTGGTTCATGTCCTCGAAATCTCCTTCCTGGAGATTTCAGGTTTCTGGCTGCTCAAGATCTCGCTGTCCTCTGCATGCCCTGCACACCTGTTATTATGGATTCTCCTTTTCCGCCACTGCTGCCTCTCTCCTGGGTTACATCCCTTGCACCCCAGAGGCTGTGCCTCACTCTTTCTTTGTTGACTACTTTTTTATCGGAACACACCCCCATAAACTTTAAAACTGTTTTTATTAGTGTATTATAGTTCCACATAATATTGGGCTCATTTTGGCATAATCGCACATGCATGGAATATAATTTGCTCCACTTCAGTCCCCAGGACTTCCTCTTTCCCTACCCTCCTCCCTCCCTCTGTTCCATTTCTTCTCTACTGGTCTGCCTTCTACTTATTTATTATATTTTTAAAATTAGTGCTTTATGGATATACATAAAGACAACTCATTGTTAGTGAACAAAAGCTAATTTGGTCAGTTTCATTCCACAGATCCTCCCTTTGCCCATCCCTCCTCCCAACCCTCAAACTCCGTCCTTTATTCTACTGATCTCCCTTTACTTTCATGGGATTTCCCATCCCCCCTGCCTTATTTTGGAAAACAGTATGGAAAATCCTCAAAAAATTGGGAACAGAACCACCACATGACCCAGCTATCCCATTCTTTTGTACTTACCCAGAAGAATTAAACTCAGCATACTATACGACAGGCACATCAATGTTTTAGCAGTGCATTTCACAATAGACAAGTTATGGAACCAGCCTGTCAATAGACAAATTGATAAAGCAAACGTGGTATATATACACAATGGAGTTTTTTCACGTAGCCATACAGAGGAATAAAATTCTGCCATTTGCTGGTAAGTGGATGGAACTGCAGAACATCATGCTAAGTGAAATAAGCCAGACTCAAAGTCGAGGGCTGAATGCTTTCTCTTCATAACCTTTGTAAGGGAGAATGTCTTTTTTTTTTAAGAGAGGAGGACAGAGAGAGAGAGAGAGAGACCGTGAGAAATAATTTTTATTTAGTTTTTCATGTGGCTTTTGTGGTTCCAAGTCTTCGTTGTGTATGGGGTGTGGACTTGTGGACATACTTGTGGAATCACGCATGCCAGGCAAGCACTGCAACTGCTGAGCCACCACTCTATCCCCCAAAAAAGTGCCTTTTGAAATGTTTTGAGAATTTGATATCTGCTGTCTGAAGTGTCTGTATTCTCTGATATTTGGTTGATACTTTGGTTGGGTATAGAATTCTAGATTTAAAAAATGATTTTTCTTCAGAATATTGATTATATTACTCTCAATTAGTCTAAAGACATTCTGATTCTGTTTCTTTGTATATGACCTATCTTTTCTTTGTTAGAAGATTGTTAAGATTGTCCTTAACATTTTGAAATCTCATATCAACACACCTTAATGTGTTTCGATTTTCTGCAATGTGAGTTTTTCCAATCTAGAAACCTACGTACTTCAATTTTGCAAAATTGTCTTGGATTTGGTAGATAATTACTTCCTTTCTGATTTCTCTGTCCTCTCCTTTTGGCATTCCTATTATTTGGGTGCTATGCATCTTGTAGTTGTCATCCGTACATTCATTTAATAGTCTCTCTCTGCCTTTTTCTACTTTCTGGGAAATGTCCTCAACCTCTTCTTTCAACACTTCCATTGATTTTTTTTCCATTTTTATTTTTATGATTTTTTAATTTCCAAGTGTTTTGTTGTCTTCTGAATGTTTCTTTCCTTCCCCCTCTCTCCATATCCTGTACCTGCTTTGAAGATGCAGTATGTTTTTCTTTCTATGACAGATTTTTGTTGTTAGTTTTGCTGTACCAGATACTTCTTTTTTTTTTTTCAGATACTTCTTTTAAATTTGTTTCTTCCTAGTAATTTATAGTCTTTTTCAGATGTCTGTTGACACTTGCTTGGTGGTTTACATTTAACAGTGGGACACAAAAAAGTAAATTGGGAATTCCAAGGCTGTGGATGAATTATTCTTAGAGACAGTGGGGTTCACATTTGGCTGGGCAATTTCCTTTTGGGCATCACTGATATCAGAACCTTAAGTCTCCCCTTTGGCTGGTCATGATCCTCAGAGAAGGTTCTTGTAGCCCTTACCTGGAGAATGTAGGCCTAGCTGACTTATTATTAAAGCCTGTTTGGAAAGAAGGTTGAGGAGTGGTTTGGGTCTCAGCTTTCAAATATATTTTATTTATTTAAACCTCTTTACTTCACTATGGTACTCTTGTAATAAATGTGCCTGATGTTCCTGGTTCAAAGTCATCTGGTTTGGACCTCTCCAGGTAACAGAATGACAGTTTTCTGACAATTTTCTGTCATACAGTGGTGAGGGACAGGCATCTGGCTTTACGGACTGAGAAAGCAGAATTAAGATCCAGGCTTTGAGCCATTTAGCCTCATCTTTATCCAGCTCCTAGGTGTAATTGCTGCCTGTCATTCCTGAGCCTCTGAGGACTTTGAAGGTCAATCCAGGCTGCACTGGTCTACTTCTGCCCAAGAGTCAGCTTTCTGGGTTCTGGTAAGTTTGTTGCATGTATTTTTCTGTTTTCTCACTTCCAAAAAAGTTGTGCAATTATCTTTTCTTTTATTCATAAAAATTTATATATTTAAAAATTCCTTTATGGGCTGGAGTAGTGGCTCAGCAGTTACAGACGGCACTTGCCTGGCAAATGTGAGGACCTAGATTTGAACCCCATTACCACATACACAACTAAGTGAAGGAGCAGCACAAACCAGATGAGAAACTAAATAAAACTGATATTCTCTCTCTGTCTCTCTCTCTCTCTCTCTAAAAAATTGCTTTATGCTTAAATAGAGGTTGTTTAGGGAAGTTGTTTAGATCAGGGTCCTTGGAGTTAGAAGAGATGGGTTCTAGTTCCAGCCCTATACTTCACTTGGGACCCCTGAAAATTTGGTGACCTCAGTTTTCCGAGGTTTATGCAGATGCAACCATCAATTAATAGAGAAACTGGAAAGTGATTGGGGTTATAGGAGAATTCAATGAGGTATACACAGTGTATAATATACACTAAAACATCAATAAATGCTGTTATGTATATCCATAACAGCAATCATAATTTTATTGACAAGTAACTATCAGTATGACATATAATCTTGAATAGAATGAAGGTGTGGTAAATGATGATTTGTCAAAGACTTTCTTCTCTGAAACAAAGGCTGTCTTGTTTTACACACACACATACACACACAATTTCTATATTGTCTATTAATGGCTAGTTTAGTGTACTATGTAATTAAGGAATTCCTTTCTAAAACTGTTGAACAAGGGAAGAGAGAAAAAAATCAGACATTGGGACATTGCACAACTGGATCCACAGAAGCAGTCCATACATATTAGTTACTGCTGTTAGTCAAAGACTTTGGCTATGCAACATTGAGTGCCCTTACTAGCACACTGTTGGTGATTCACATATAGGTGAATCATGGTATGATTCATATGAAATTGGATCTGTATTACTTTATTTTTTGTTTGGATCTGTATTCTTTTTCTCTCTCCTCTCCAGAATATAATTGACCTGCTCTGTTTTGCTACATTGGAGATTTCAAAAGTTTTAAAGTGCTTGTTAGAACACAGTGTGAGCCCAAGGATGTTTCTAGTTTTGTGTGCTGTAGGATAAGAAACACAAGTCAGAACATAATCCATTTGGGCTCTAATGCAAGTCAGAGACTGGGGCTAAGCATCCAGATGCCACTGAATGTTTTGTAGGTCAAATGCAAATAACAATTTTTATGACTCTTTCTTCAGAAAGAGGCCTATTTATTTTTGTAGAACTTTATATTCTACAGTGATCTCTATCTAGTGAAATGGGACCTGGAAAAGAAGTCAGTAAATTGCATAAACTTTCCCTTGAGACTTGGCCTTTAATATTTATAATTTTGGATTACTTTTGCCATTTCAGATTTTTTTTCCTTCCAGAACATTCCAATTTTTTAGCGGTAAATTCTTGCTCCTTCTGGATGTGCTATCATTTCAATGCTAGGTTTCATTTTTTCCAGCTTTGTTCCAAGTTCAGAATCATGTGTCAATGGTAACCCAATTGGTTTTGATTGCTCTACATAGCCAGCAAAAATTATGGTCCAGTTCATTCCTTCTTTTTCTTATTATTTCTAAATGAAGCTCTTAAATAATCTTTAAGTTTAGTTAATTCCCTTTGGGAAAACTGTTTTTAAAAAGTGAATTGATATAGTTTGAGATACTGAAATCTGGCAAAGCCAAATTCAAAATTTTATTAAGGTCTGAGGTTAGGCATTTATAAAATGAAGGGAGCAAGGGTTTGTGTTTAAAGAACAGGAAAGGAGTGACCTTGGTCATTACATCAGTGAATTTTTACTACAAGAATGTTACCTAACAACCCACTTTTGAACTCAGTAGCTGGTAACAGCAACGACTTGTTTTTCTCTCTCATATCACAGGGCGTCTGATCTAAGCTGGGTTCAGTAGAACTTGGCTGTTGCTCAGGGTTGGGTTCAGGTCTGCTCTTTTGAGATTTTTCCTTTTCCTTGAACCACTGAGCTAACCTTGGAAGCAATTTCACAGCAGAAGTACAAGAAACAAGCTCAGCCATGCAAGCATATTTCAAGCCTCTGTTCATGTCACATTTGCCAACATTGCTATTGGCCAAAGGCAATAGCATGGTGTCATGGTTTGGAGCTGGAGAGTCCTCTGAAAGCTCATGTGTTGAAAGCTTGGTTCCCAGTGCAGCAAGATTCAGAGGTGGGGCTTTTATAGGCGATGATTAGATCATGAGGGCTGAAGTCCTTTCAGTGGGTTAATCCATTTGATGGATTAATAATTGGAATGGACTACTGGGTGGTAAATACATGGAAGTTGGGTATGTCTGGAGGAAGTAGGTCACTGGGGACTACATCTATCCCTGGTCCCTTCCTGTCTTTTTCTCTTCCTGGTTCCCAGCTGCCACATGCTGAGCAGCAGTCTTCTACCATGATGTTTCTGCCTTTAGAGCCAGCCAAGCATAGACTGAATCTTCTGAAACCATGAGCCAAAATAAATCTTCCCTCTTCTAAATTGTGCTTGTTAGGTATTTTGGTCACAACAATGAAAAGCTGACATGGGAATGCTCATATCTACTCAACATACTGATTACTTTGGATGTATTCCCAGAAATGAGATTGCTGAATCATATGGTAATTCTGTTTTTAGTTTTTTTGAGGCAACTCCACACTATTTTCCAAAATGGCTATAGTAATTTTCATTCCTACCAATAGCATATGGGGTTCCCTTTCCTCTATGTCCTCGCCAACACTTGTTATTATTTATCTTTTTGATAATGGCCATTTTAACAGGCATGAGGTAATATGTCATTGTGGCTTTAATTTGCATTTGCCTGATGATTACAGATGTTTGTTGATTTTTTTTTTGTTTTTGTTTTTGGTACTGGGGATTGAACCCAGGGCCACTCTACTTTTGAGATACATCCCTAGTGCTTTTTCTTTTCTTGAGACAGAATCTCATTAAGTACCTGAGATTGGCCTTCAACTTGCAATCCTTCTGCCTCAGTCTACCAAGTTGCTGGGATTACAGGTGTGCATCACCATAACCAGCTCATATCTCTTTCGAGAAATGTCTGTTCATATTCTTTGCCCATTTTTAAGTTGAGATTTCTTGTTTTCTTGCATTGAGTTTGTTATATATTTTGGATATTAGCACCTGTTGGTTGCAGATGTTTTCTCCTAATCCATGGGTTGTCTTTTTACTGCTAATTGTTTGCTACGCAGAAGCTTTTATAATTTGATGCAATCTCATTTTTCTATATTTGTTGTTGCCTGGGCTTTTGGGTCCTATCCAAGAACATTGCCCCTATGTTTTCTTCTAATAATTTTCCAGTTTTCAGCCTTATGTTTAAGTATTTAATACATGTTTAGTTGATTTTTGCATATGCTGAGAGACAAGGGCTCACTTTTATTTTTCTTCATGTGGATATCCAGTTTTACCAACACCATTTACTAAAGAGGATGCCCTTTCTCCAGTGTGTATTGGTGGTCCCTTTGTTGAAAATCAATTGACCATATATAGTTGATTTTATCTCTGGGCTTTCTATCCTCTTCCACTGGTCTATGTGTCTGTTTTTCAGTCGATACCATGCTGTTGTTGTTATTATTACAGGTTTATAACATATTTTGAAAGCAGGGAGCATGAGCACCTCTGCCTTCATTCTTTTCACTTAAAAGTACCTTTGCTACATGGAGTCTTTTATTGGTTTCCATATACTTTTGTAAAAAATGACTTTGGAATTCTGATAAAAATTGTATTGACTCTTTAAGTCATTTTGGACAGTACGGGTATTTTGTAATCCTTCCAAGTTCTGAACATAGACTTTTTTAATTTGTTTGTGTTGGATTCAATTATTTTCTGTTTTCTTTTAAAGAGAGAGAAAAAGCAAGAATCACTTTTACTTATTCTTTCATCTGGTTTTAATTTCCTGACACTTAGTTGTGTACATGGGGTTTGAACCTGGATCCTCACACATGCCAGGCAAGCACTTTACTGCTGAGCCACTGCTCCAGCCATGTATTCAATTTCTTCCACCAATGTTTTATAGTTTTTAGTCGGAAGATCTTTCACTTCCTTGGTTAAATTTACTTCTAAATATTCATTTTATTTTTGATGCTATTGTAAATGGGGTCATTTTCTGAATTTCCTTTTCAGATGGTTAATTGTTAGCATATAGAAATGCTACTGCATTTTGTGTGTTGATTTTGTAACCTATAACTTTACTGAATTTGGAATATGGTGAATCCCCCAAAGGTTCAAGAGCTGGAACCTTGGTACCAGTGAGATTGTTGAGAGGTACTGGAACTTTTAAGAGGTAGGGTCTATTGGAAGGTAATTATGTCATGGAGGCATAGGAATATGATTATTTCATACAAGTGTGAATTGTTATTTAAAAAGTAGGTCTGGTCCCTTAGTTTCTCTGGCTTGATGTCTCACCATGTGATATTTCCCACTTGCATATACTCCCATTATGATGCCACGGACCATATTACCTGGGCTTTTGGGTCCTTCCAAGAATATTGCTCCTGCGCCAGGCACAGCTGTTTGGTTTTTACCAAAACCATGAACCAAATCATGTTTGGTTGAGTGGCAGAAAAGAAGTGGCTGCTTGATTTTGAACATTAACTCTGCAAAACTGTGAGCTAAATAAACTTTTTTCTTTGTAAAGTCCCAAATCTCAGGTATTTTGTTATAGCAACAGAAAATGAATTAAGATATAGTTCCAAATTTTTTTGGGGAGTGGAGTCATTAGGATTTTCTATATATAAAAGCATGTAATCAGAAAACAGAAATAGCTTCACTTCTCTATTTCCTTTATGGTTGCCATTTATTTCTTTTTCTCATGCAATTTCTCTGGCTAGGACTTCTAGTACTATGTTAAATAGAAGTAGCGAAAGTACATCCTTGTCCTGAAGAAAAAGTTTCCGTCTTTGCCTCTTTAAGAGATGCTAACTGTGTTTATCATATATGACCTTTATTGGATTGAGATATATTCCTTCTATTCCTTCTAATCTTACTCTTGAGGGTTTTAACATAAACATATGTCAAATTTTGTTAAATGCTTTCTTATCTACTGAGATGATCATGTGGGTTTTACGTATTTTTTTTGTTTTATCTTGTTAGTGTGGTATATCACATTTCTTGATTTACATATGTTGAACATTCTTGAATCCCTAAAATGAATCACAGTTGGTCATGGTGAATGATCTTTTAAATTTAATGAGCTATTGAATTTGATTGATAGTATTTTTTTTTTTTAGAGACAGGGACAGTGAGAGAGACAGAGAAATAGAGAAACAACTTTATTTAGTTTTTCACATGACCTTAGTTGCTCCAACACTCAGTTGTGTACGTGGTGCTGGGGTTTGAACCCGGGTCCTCATGCTCACCAGGCAAGCACAGAAACCACTGAACCATCGCTCCAGCCCATGGTTGATAGTATTTTGTTGAGAATTTTTGCATCTGTGTTCATCAGAGATACTGGATTATGGTTTTCTTGTCGTGTCATTGTCTGACTTTGATATCAGAGAAATGTCCCTGATTCCAAATACTTCCAAATGCATTTTTAAAATTATTTTAAAATATATTTTAATTATTTTTAATTTTTTATCCAAATGCATTTTTATGAATTTTTGGAAGGTATTGAGGAAGATTGGTGTTAGTTCTTTTTGAAATGTTTGGTAGAATTCATCAGTAAAAGCATCAGGTCCTAGGCCTTTCTTTGATAAGAACCATTTTATTATGACTTCAATCTCTTTACTTGTTACTGATCTTTTCAGATTTTCTAGTTATTCCTGACTCACTCTTGTTAGATTGTGTGTTTTTAGAAATTCATCCATTTCTTCTGCTTTTCAATTCATTGGTGTGTGCAGAAGTATGGTTTGGTGACCAATTGTGACATCTGTCTGTATTAGAGTTTTCTCACTTGTCAGATTAGGAAAGAAATAAAAAAAATAGTGACTTTTCATCAGGTTGTTGTCAGAATTAAGTGAGATTATGCATGCAAATTATTTAGTATAATTTCTGGCACTGTGAGGACTGAATCTACACATGAATACTTGTATAGAAATGGATTTCAGGAATGGTCTGCAAGGAAGCATAACTTAGCACAGTACCAGCTGAGTGAGGTGGGGTGGGAAGAAATGAGGAGTCTTTGACCTCGGTATGGACTGATGGCAGTTCCTTTCACATGTGGGGTCTAAGCAATCCATTACATTACCTCTTACTGACCTAAGAGCCAGTTCACATGGCCAGTGTTGAAACAGATTAGTAAAATGTCAGAATGCTTCAGGGCTTGGAGATCATCTATAGATATTAGTAAGACCCTCAAGAAGAAGACAAGCTCCAGGTAAGCAGGACCTGCCACCTAAAAGCAAAGTGACAGTCACAGGGTAGGGAGATCCTTGCTGCCAGTCCTCTGAGGTGAGGATTCCAACAGTTGGGTCTTGCTAACTGTCAGAGGCCATGTTCTATGCTGACTCTCTATGAGTACCTGAAGAACACTGTGGGCTCCTTGGATAAACGCCAGGAGAAGCTGGAGGAGACAGAAACACTGCTTTTGCACTGATCCCAGCACTTCCTGCTGGGACTCTAGGGACTTTGCTGTCACCAGCTACTGGCTCACAAGACCCGCACCTCTGGAAATGGCCCATGGATCCTGTGTGGATGAACTCTTGTGGGTAGGTTTTATCTACACTGCACGTTCCCACACTCATGGCCATCCCTGGCAGGTCCAAGGGACAACTCAATCTTGGCCACATCCATTACGGTCCTCAGAGACCTGAGTCATGGTCATGACAGTCCACCAGAGGGGCAAACCAGCTGCTCAGTCCACAGACCTGCTGTGGTCCCCTGCCCTTCTCCAGCCCTAGTTGACTTTTCCTTTTTACTCTGTGGATACAGCGGTATTTACCTAATAAATACAGCCTTTTGCTTAACCTAGCCACCAAATGAAGCCCAGTATAACAGAGATTTAAAAAACCCAGCAAATGATCTATCCCACTGGTGCACAGGGAGGATTAATGGAGATGATGTAGGTAAGGTTACCAGTGCCTAGACAAAGTAGGTCCTCAATATGCCCCTTCTTGTCTCTTGGAAATGTATTGAGGAGACACATTTGTCCCCACAGAGGTCAGCCTGCTCTGGAATACTGTGCTACTGCTTCAGGAGCCTGCAGTCCTTTGCCCATCACATTTACATACCTAACACAATTTCTAGGCTTGATATATAGTAAAAAGGGATGAAATTTCTGAAAGAGTTATTATATTCCCTAGTTCTATAGATTGGGGGCAATTTTTCATAAATCTTCATTGTTGTTGAACATTTTAATATGCTATTGTCTAGGCAACAGAATTTTCCTCAATTAGATTTTAAAACTAATCTGGGAAGGAACTTTCCCCCTTCCTCTCCAATAATATTAGGTAAATGCTGTAAGTCCTGATCAAGAACAAATCTTGCTGGTACCTCATGGGAGCTTCAAACTGGATTCTCTTTCCCAGAGGTACTACTTCCTGCCTTCTGGCCTGGGGCTGGCATCTTATTGAGGTTCCTGGGGGTGGGAAACCCCACAGCCATGGTGAGTCCAGGCACTAGTCCTCCAGAAGGAACATTGATCTTAGAGAATGAGTCACTCAGTGAGATTTGGCCCTTAGCCATGTGCGCTCAGAAATACAAACTTTCTAGTCCCAAAATTTATTGGATGCTTGAATAAACATAACCAGTGAGGGACCTGAGAACAAACTGGAAAAAAATTACTAATTTCAAGCAGCCTTGAGGTTCACATCAGCCAGACATCACATCAGCACATTTCCTCCCTGGAGACGCGGCTTCTTGCGAAGCAAGGCATCCCACAGAGGTTTGGTAAACATGAACTCAGAATGCAGGGCTCTAATTGGCAGCGAGCAGCCCAGCCCGATATCTCCAGGCAGCACAGGGCCCAGGGCAGGCAGGTCCCACCAACGTGGAGCCTCTGACTCTACTTCTCCAGTCTTCCCATTGATCAGCCTCCACTGATGGGGCCTCTCCTCCCTGTGAAAAGTCATCTTCATTGCAGGCCTGGGGCTTAGCCATCTTCACAATCCATCATGAGCAGCTTCTGTGGCTTTCCTCTCAGGATATCCTTAATCCCTTCCTTTCCACCCCTTGGGGGACTCTTCTGGTCACCCTCACATGAGTAGAAACCTGATTCTGATTGTGCTTGAAGGTAGAGAGGAGGGAGGAGTTTAGGTTGACTCAGATGGAGGATGTGCGCGACAGGCTAGATGGCGGGCTACTGCGAGTCCTGGGCTGATGATGGCTCCTGCTCACCGAGAGCTGTGCTCCACCTCACGATCATTAACTCATTTCATTCTTCCAACGATCCCACAAGGAAAGTACTATCCTATTTCCCAATTGACTGCATGGTGAATTTGATCAATTTACCTGTTTTGTTTAATTATTTAGTTTTAATTGATCAGTTTTCATTCTTCCTTTATAACAACACTTCAGAACTTTCAATGTCCTTGCTCCGGCTTCCTGCTGCAGTCAACGGAACCTGTGGATGAAGGGAGGTGAGATGGAGGGATAGGAAAAAATGTAGTATATTCTTTAATAGGGGAATTGTTAAGAACACATCCTTCAGCCCTGCTTTCTTATTCATAATGATAGCATATATGTATAAGAATCTTTATTTTACAGGACACATTCTCATGAGTGTTCTCTGTATGCATCCCCACCTCCCTGCCTGCCTCCCCTTATAATGGGCAGTGGGGCAAGATACCCAAGGGACTTTCAGGAAGCAGCTCAGCCTGGGGAGCAGAAAGCTCAAATCCCAAGCAACCAGAAGGGTTTGCTCTTAAAAATTTATACTTTCATATAGACACAGTTAATACCTATTACAATTCAATTGGCTAACAGTTAAAGGTTATGCAATAATTAGCTCCTCTGTAAAAGTGAAAACTGTAGTTTTAAGACGGAACAAGAGAGGCAAATTAAAAATAAAAAAGACTTGACTTAGCTTCTGCAGCTTTTTGCAAAGATGTCTCTCACCTCTTCCCCAGCATTTGTGACAAGCAGAAACCTCAAACCCCACTGCTGTAGTCCTTGCAGGAAACAGGTTAGGGATGCAGTGTTATAATTTGGAGTAGGGGTCTCCGATCTTTTCCTTATCTCCAATATTTCTCCTCTACCATATTCCCAGTCTGCCACACCCCATCTCCCTTATCCTCTCAAAGCCTTCTTTTCTTGTGCTTTAGCCTTTAGCTGTGGCAGCAAAGGTGAGGGCAGGCTATTCCATGGAATCTTGTTATGGCTCTCTCATGAATGCTGGCCAGCAGGAACAAAGCACTTCAGATAATCAACGATGGATGAGTCACCCGTTTGGTGGATTGACTCAGTATGTCGGGTGAACCAGCCAATTGACTTGGCCTTTGACTGTCTTTAGGTAAAATGACCTGGACTTATTTTCCAGATGAAGAACCAGAGTCTGGAGACGCCACAGTAGGTTACAATAACAAGTATTAGAAGCACACTTTTTTTTAAAAGTTCTGTATGAAATTGAGGTTTTTGCGCCATTTGGCAGGATAAGGGCACAAAAGAAGAGATAAATCAAAATCAGGATGGCCTCTGGTGTATCTAAAGAACTACATGGGAGGAGAGTTGGTCTAAAGCAGCTAGAACTCAAATATTTAGAGAGGCAAGGAAAGAAAGAAGTAATTGGAAGTAAAGGGATTTGAAAAATCTAATGTATGTTAAGAAAACCCACAGAGCAGAGCGTCATGCTGCGACTTTTCAAAAAGAACTGGGTATTTTGAGTTTGACATCAAATATCTTGAGTTTTAAGTGTAATTTCAGATTACTTTTAGACACCAAGGAGGCCCCTTTAGGCACATCTGCATACTGGATCTGGCCCACCAATTTGCAGTCTTGATAGTTGTTTGTCATGAGATCACCACCAAATCCCAAGTTGAGTCAATAGTGTGGGTGTCATGTCATGCTGCAGGAAACTGAGAATTCTGATTACAATGAAGGGTAGATGAAGAGGTCAAGAAACATTACAAGATAAACGTTTTACCAATGAAGGGATATCAAACTGGCCACAGTAGCCTGTACCTGTAATCCCAGCAACTGGGGAGGCTGAGGAAGGAGGACTGCAAGTTCAAGGCCAGTCTCAGAAATTTAGCAAGACCCTCAGCAATTTCATGAGACCCTGTCTCAAAAGTACTGGGGATGCAGCTCAAAGCTCCTTGGGCTCAATCCCCAGTACCAAAAAAGCAGAAAGTGAAGAAAGAAAAAGAAATGAATTTCAAATATATTACCCATCACTTGAAGTGAATAATTTAGAGGGCAGACATTGGAACCTGAAAAATCTGGTGCTGAATCCCAGTTATCGCTTATCTTCTGTGCTGTCCAGAGCAAATTAACTAACCTTCAGTGCCTTTGTTTCCTCACATCTGAATTTTTGTGAATTTTTGCAATTTCAATGAAATAAGATATTAAATGCAAGATAAATGCCAGATGGGAGGTTCTCAAGAAATGGGACTTGCTAAAATAGCAATAATGAGAATTATCATTATTATAATAATGATAGCTATTATCAGTACATACATTCAGAAACCCCAGGAAAGCTCTAATGGGAACTCAGCTTCTAAAACTTCTTTTCCGGAGTGATTTTTTCTATGAGGATGATGAGGCACTTTGGTTTCATCTCATTATACTTGCTTTCGGAAGTCACAAAGCTTAGTTTCTTTCTTTCTTTCTTTCCTTTTTTTTTTTTTTAAGTAGTTCTAGCTGCAACACATTCAGGAAATTCCAGTAATCCATTCAAGCTCAACTCAGTAGAAACTCAGACACCTACATAGCTTAAGGCATCTGAAGGGGGTCTGTGCCTTGGGATGATTCTCCCAGAATTCAGCCCCTTTCTCTCACACAGGGTTCCTTAATTCTCTATTCCTTTCAGGTTGCCTGGCTTTCATTGTGCTGTTGAGCTCAGCCCCATCTGAAACTGAGACAGGGGGAAAAGCTAGGCAGCCAGAGGAGTTAGAATGTTCGAGGCAATCAAGGGAAAACCGGTTCTTTTCCTTTAAGATCAATTTGACATCCTCCAAAGCTAGTGAGAAGGGTCTGGCAAGGTGGGTCCAGACGCAGACACTCCCTTCTGCTAAGGAAGGTGCCACATTCTTTCCACCGATGCCTGTGGCACAAACCCAAGGCTGGACCCAATCAGAATTTCCTGTGCCCAAGTCCTAGGTTTGGGGGAAGGGAGAGGATGAGCAACGGAAGGGTGAACTTCCTATAAACAGGGCAAACCTAGCTGCCTCTTCGGCTCTGTCCCCTTCTCCCACTCAGGGAAGTCTGCTCTTTTCCCCATGCTTCGCTTTCTATTAGTTTCTTAAAATAAAGTCTGTCTACTGTGTTTGCCTCGGTGTCCCTGGGTTTCATTCTTCGTCTCCGGGGACACGACCCGACTTCCACCAAAGCCACCGCAGGTGCTAAGTGGCTGTCCTCAAGCTTTCCTCCCAGGAGCTGCACATCCATGTGCGCACTCTGCTCCACCCCGTTTCAGGGCTAGAGCTGAAGAGCTGCACATGCTTGAAATGTTGTGTGCGAAACCAGAAACTTTGGGTTTTGAAAAGACAAAGTCCCCAAGTTGCCTCAGCTCATACCAAGAGTAACAAAGCTGACCTGATACACAATGTGTCAGCGCCCAGGAACACCTAGTCAGGGGCTTCTGGGTCGGCTGATGACAAATGTCCACGACCCTCATCTTATTCCCAATTAGCTCCCCACCTTGCAGGGCCACCCTTGCCAGCTCCCAACTTTTATGTTTTGTATCCTAATCCTATTCCAAACTCAGATCTGGCTTCTCCTGATGAGTTTTGGGCCCTTGTAAAAGAAGTGGACATGGCCAACCAGTTACTGTGACACCTATTGTCACTGTTGGTAAGAGGCAAGGCATTATCATTCAGGAACTGATTGTACCGAGACAGCTGGCTACAGCCCACAGAAGGAGCATTATTATTTTCAGAATCCTCCTGGGCATAGAATAGCAGCCTTTGTGGCTGTGGAGGTTGGCACAGGGATGGCAATGTCCTCCCCACTGACAGGCTGTGTAGGAAGACCCAACAGAAAAACCTAGCGCGGAGGCTTGCTAGCCTGCCTTGCCATGAAGTTTGCTGCTCCCTATAAGGAACACAGAATGAAGAGTCTGGAAGTCTGACATTTAATTCCCTCCCTTCCTTCTATTGTCTGCATGATTTGAGCTTTTTGTGTCCCTACGCTGGATTGCAGTTTCATGGGTGACATATGCTGTATCTACGAGCACAGGTTGACATGAACCCGTCAACTGTAGCAGGAATTATGAAATGTTGGATTTAAATGTTGGATGCTTCATTTGGGCATCTTCCAATAATGTTTGATCTGTGGCTGACCCAAGAACCAACTTCCTCCTTGGATGGGGTAAATAAAATGGTGGCCATGACCCATCTCAGCTCAAAGGAAATACATGGCTGGAAAAAAGACTTCTGTTATGTATTATTCTGGCCTGGGATTCTAGAAGGGATGGATATTCATTCCTGTATTCAAATAGCCAACAATTCTTTAAAGCACACCTTTGGTCTGGGCTCTTAGATTGGCTCTATGGAAGCAAAAGTAGATAATACAGGGACTTTGAGTCCAGGTGTCAGCAAATGTCATTGGGAAGTGGTGAGCAGGTTGGGTGTGATTTAAAAGGACTTAAGCTCTCTCCGTTCCTGAGTGACAGCCTCAGTGAGTTCCTTCAGTCAGAGAATAAACCCCAACAGCACTGTTGAGGAACATCAGCACCATCCAGCCAAGGGGCATCTGCTTCCAGCATTGCCCAGGGAGCCAGGAGCCCCAGCAAGGATCAAGACAGGCTTCCCAGAGGAAGTGAAGTGTGAAAGGTACACAGGACTTCAGCCATTGGAGGAGAAGAAAGAACGCTCCAGGCAAAGCAAAGTGTAAAAATTTATCCAGGAGGGACACAGGGAACCTGTTCAGGACACGAGTTGTTCCAGCTGGATATATCAGAAGGTGCCTGAATAGAAAGGAGGAGAAAAGAAAGGCTGGAAATGACCAATCACATCATACAGGAAAGCTTCTGGATTCAGACCCAGGAGCAGAGGAAATGTGCTAGGTGAGTTCTACCAGTTGGTGTTCTAAGTTACAAGCAACAGAAATCAATTCCAACCAACTTCAGCAAAGACTTGAATTTTTTAGAAGCATTTGATAAAGCTCACGTAGTTGAAGATAAAGCTGACCAATTAGGCCACAGAAAATGAAAGTGCCAAGAAATCCAGGAGAAAAATAGAGGTAGGGAGTAATAAACAGTGTATTAGTCAGGTATTGCTGCAAGAAAGCTGTTTAACAAATGGTCCCCGAGTCTCAGTGGCTTACAATAAACATGCCATTTTTCTTATTCACAGGCCTGGGTGTTGGCTGGGGTGACTCTATTTCAGGCTAAGTTTAGATCTATAAGAGATGTCTTTTCATCCTCTCTGGACCAGTGGCTTTCTGGGGCTTGTCTTTCTATAACAGTGGACAGAAGAGCAAACTGGACAACTAAAGAACATTTCAAGCCTTCATTTCTGTCATGCTCAGTAATATTCCATTGTCCAGAGCAAGTCCTACGGAGAAAGAAATTGGGAGTCCATGAGGGGCCTGTGTAAGAGTGTGTGTGTGTGTGGGGGGGGTTATTTCAAGGAAAGGTGCTGTAACTTCCAAATCAGGGGAGTTTTTCTGGTGGGGATTACCATGCTGGAAGCCAGCCAGCTATAGTCCTCCCTCTCCCCAGAACCTCAGTAACTCCAGCTCTTCCCCACTTCTGCCCTCCTCCTTCTTGTAACTGATGGATGAAGAACACCAGGGGGAATTTGTACCATCTTCCAGCCTCCGTGTGGGAGTCTTGAGCTCTGAGACTCCCCATTATTGACCAACAGGAAGCACCAGGGACCCAAGAGACCATGTTACATGGGGCAGGGATAGGGGAGTTAGGTCCTCCCTTCTGAGTTCAAGTTCAAAGCAGTCAACTTCTCATCACCCCTCAGAATGGGAAGTAAGGCTCCCAAGGGTATCTCTGAAGCCAGCCCAGCTCTCATCTGGGCCTCTGAAAGCCCAGGGTTCCTCCAGGAGGACAGTCTGGGCTGCTGCATCTCATTAGGTGCTGTGCCTTTGACTGCTCTCTAGTTCAAAGATAAAACTTTTTATTCCATCTGGTGATTTTCCTCTCTTGGCCAGGGCCGAAGCTTTTGTTTCTATAAGCAGAGCCCTGGTTGCTAGGTGACACCCTCACTCTTGGTCCTGGAGTTAACCGAGGCAAAAATGAACCAGAGATCTGAAGCTTCACTTTAAAAGACAAAATATGCAACACCAAAGAGGAAACAAGACCCTACGTTAATTGGTGAGTTACATAACAACCTGACACACTTCTGATGTCCTCCCCACCACTCTGCCAAGACCAGTGGGATATATTTAAATATATTTTTTACGTAGGAACAAAAAAAAAAGGAAGTTGAACTGATAAATATAGTTAGTGCTTTTGATTGGGAGAGGAAACTTCTAATTACACAGCTTTTCTAAGCTCTATCAATCAGATCTACACCTTCATTAGCCTCTGAATCATTAGTGGAACTTATTAAAACAATTAGATCTGCACAGAACTGCGGCCATCAGCATTTCTGACAGCTGCATTGGGGATTTAAACTTTTCATTAAAACTGGATGGAGGCTTTGCAAATCAATAAGGAATAGATGAACACTTCAAGAGAAAAATGTGTGAAGAACAAGAATAGACAATTCACAAAAGAGACACAAGTGGCCAATAAATAAATGAAAAAATTTCCAAGCTCATGAGCAAATGAAGAAATATATTAAAACAATAGTGAGAAAACATTTTAAATCTGTTAAATACAAGTGTTTTAAAAATAATACACAGATTGGGGAAAAAAAAGGTACAGTGAATTTGCTATTTTGATGTAGTTGGCCAGAGTACAGATAGGGAAGATCTTTTAGAAAGCAATTTGGCCACATACTGAAAGTCTTAGCATGAACACACAGTTTGGCAGAGCAATGTGGTGCCCTTATTTACAAAGTGGTTCACATAGCATTATTGATAAAGAGAGAGAAATCTGGGGGGTGGGAATTAACACTGGGATATTAGCTAAAATTTTAAAAAAATCATTGTATGCAACAGTATTCTCAAGATTGTGAAAGGAAAAAAAATTAGATCATAAAATTGCATGCCCATTGAGTCCTTTTTTGTAAAAATGAAAGGCAAGGTAGTATGTGCTTGTATAGAATATCATAAACTGGAGGATTCCAAACTTTCTCCGATCATGGAACCTTCCGAATATCTGTGATTCTCTGACAGAGTCCCTAAGCACAGCTTCCTGTCCTCCTTCATCAATTAAAAACCTGTCCATTTCATTTATTAAGTAGTTGAGTCCTGAAAACTTAACAGTAGTAGTTTCTACTGCGTCTGGCAGATATTGCTGTACTTTTACTGAATCATTCAAATGCCCTGTGAAGTTTATTGTAGCACCGTGGGCTCCTCAACCCCAAATGTAGAACCACAGCTATAAACCAAAAACATACTAGTGGCTAAACAAGAAGGCTCTTTGTGATGGAATATGGCAGAGATCGAGTTTGCTTAAGATGGTCTTGTACAAATTGTTCATCTTTCCAGGGCCTTAGTTTTCCCATGTAGAAAATGGAATTAATACATAGTGTTCTTGTGAGACCTGTGGCATGTCTGACTCATAGCAAGGGTCAGTTTATTCTCACAGGAGACTGTAGGTGACTTCCGTCTTTTCTTTGTGCTTTTTGGCATTTTCCAAATGTTGCAATAAGCACATACTACTTTTGTCATAAATAATATTTCATTTTTAAATCAGAGAAAGGTAGTGTCATGGTTCTCCCTGTACTGAGTGCTGCTGGGAGATAAGCCAAGGCCCACCAAATACCCCACGCCTGAAAATGGAGGAGGATGGGAGGAGGAGGAAGGCAGTCAGTGCAAGAGCATCCTTACCCAGCTGTGGTCAACTACTGGACATATGGCTTGGGGCCCAGAATGAAAATATAATCTGCTAATTAAGCTAATTGTCTGAAAGGCACTTTTTTGTATACTCATCAAAAACAGGTATAATGAGCATGAAAACAAAGGGACCTTTCATTTTCTCATTCATGCCTTAGCCGTCATCTCAAATTCCTGCCTGGCTGCAGCAACTACAGGCTCATGCTGCAGAAAGGCAGAATGTGTACTAACCCTGTTCCCAGACCCCTTGACAAGACCATATCTTTAGGGAAGTCTCTAGAAAAAGAAAATGGGTTCTAGAACTTCCATAAAGGAAGACAGCCCTGCTGGCACATTGGTTTTAGCCCAGTGAAACTCATTCCAGAATTTAGGCTTCCAGAACTGTAAGATAGTACAAATTGTTTGTGGCAATTTGTTACAGTACCAACAGGAAACTAATGCAGTATCTGCTTATTCTATTCCTTTGCCTTTACCTACTCCCTTCTCTTTCCTACTCCCATATTCACAAGTCCCTCGACTCTTCAGCAGCTCAAGTGCCACCTCTTGCCCTGGAACTTCACCATTCCTGCCTCCCTTCCCAGCTGTCATCCACCTTTGGGAAGTTTCAGCTTCATCTCCAGCTCCTCCAGCCTCAGAACCAGCCCTGCTTTTCTGCCCATCAAATGCTGCTGTCACTAGTGACAGTTTTTTCCTTTATGCATGAATGGTGCATACTGACATTTTCAATAATTGTATTAAAAACAGAGGCGAAATGGAAAGATTTCCCAAAACACAAACATGAGAAAATTTATGATGTTTTCAAGATATTTCTTTGATCCTAATAATCCAATAGTAATCGTAAAGTTTGTCTTGATGTCCTGGGATTTCCTGCTTGGAGTAATCCTGAGATACTGTCCTCTATTCCTGCCTTCCTCCTGCCTGCCTGGCTCTGTCCACAACTTCCAGATGGAATCTCATTTTGGAGCTACTCGAGGCCCCTCTTAGGCCATCCTCATTTCTAGGCTCATCTCCTACAGCCCATTGGTTCACTCCATGCCAGTCTGAAAGTCTCAACAAGACAGCAACCTTTGGAAGGGCTCTCCTTATACTCACATTGGCAAAGGGGGCTGTATAATTTGTCATCTAAACTGAGACACTCTTTAGAGCAACAGGGATTATTAATAATTGTTCTTGGGAAATGGGCCTAAATCCACCTGGACAAACCAGGAGGCTTGCGCACCCTGGCAATGGGTGGTCTGACCTCCTAGCTTAGGGTTGTTTAGAGGCTGTTAGTCACCTTTTTGTTTCTGTGATAAAATTCCTGAGAAAAGCAACTTAAAGGAGGAAAGATTAATTTTGGTTCATGGTTTCAGAGGTTCCAGTCCGTGTCACTTGGCTGCATTGATTGAAGATTTTCAGTAGATAGAACATCAAGTTGGGGAGGATGAGGTGAGCCAGGAAGCAGAGACAGATGGGTGGGGAGTCTGGGGCAATTTATACCTTTACAGGGCATGTCCCCTAGTGACTTACTTCCTTCAATTAAGCCAACCTCCTTCAGTTTCCATTACCTCCCAACAGTCCATTCAATTATGAACCCATCAATGGGTTAATCCAAAGATGAGATCAGAACTCTCATGATCCAATCACTTCCCGAAAGCCCACCTCTGAACACTTCTGCACTGGGGAATAAGCCTCATCATAACCACCCAGACACAGAAGACTAGAAATCAGATACTGATAGATAATAACAGAAGGCCAAATCTATGGAGGATTAAGAAGGGTTCTATGAAAAAATTATGTTCTATGTTCAGATGAGTCTGGAAAAATTGCTTCACATGAAATGATGGTCATTAAGAGCAGGATTTCTCAGGATCTGTAATAGACCTAATGTGGGTTTTGAAGCTTCAAGAAGAAGTGCTCCATGTTTCCCAGGTTTATTTTCCTGTGGCATCTGTGCCCTGACTATGTTCCAGGAATCACATACGGCTCCTTGAGGGATAGTTTGAGGCAGATCTGAAATATCCAAGAGGCTAGTATTCTTAATTTGGGAAATCCCAGCTCCCCTTAACTTGGGAAGACTCTAGAGATAGGCAGACTGAACCTGAAGAGTCCTTGGAATCCAGAAAACTACTCTTCTCTAGATGTAGTAGGAAAGGCTACGGGGGAAGGGAGAAGTGTCCTCAGGCACTAAATGAACACACACACTTGATCCGGTGAAGTCAGGCAGGAGCACCTGATCGTCTAAGTGATGGGTGTTTTAGCAGTTGCTTTATCTTTTGCTAAGAACCCAGGGGATTGTAATGTATGAAATGATAACACAGGATGAGATTTCCATCTTTAGCCTTACCTGATGATAAGCATGCTCCTTATCAAAGATTTATTTTCACCGTCTTCCAAGCCAATGACAGCAGCTATTTATAGGTGGTGATTGCTTTGAAAGAGCCAAAGTCCCTGCAGTCTGTACATGGAGTCTTCATCCATAATGCATGAGGCTGGAGACCCATAACAAAGACGACATTCGTGCACTGGGCTTTGGAAGTTGATTATCCACACGGGAAAAATGGGGAACATTTTCTCCTGCAAGAGACAGCATTTATCATTACCCTGTTTCTATCATGGTCCTGAGATTTTTATTCCTATGCAATTGCGTGCCTTTGAATGCTTCATGATTAAAAATGAATCAAATTCAACTCATCATATCAATGAGGAACACCAAGGGTTCTGAGGATGGGACATGCTGAGTGGTGGGGAGAGCACTGTTCAGAAAATTGGAAGATCCAGGTCAGTCTCCAATTTTCTGCTCCATGACAACTCCAGAGTCTCAGGTTTGTCTGCTTGCTTTTTAATTGATATCAGACATTTAAATAAGATTATAATAATTAAGTCTCTGATTTATTATTTGTGTTAAACATGAAAGCATCCAAGTCTACTCACCAAGACTTGGATATGCATAAAATGTACTTTTCTATGTGCATACCACACACACACGCACACACACATGCATGCACACACACACAAAACCACATCTTGCTTTAGAGTCATTTCCCTCTAAGGGTAGAAAACACATTTACTAATTAAAGGTGGTTCTGCCTCTTTGTCTCTTTTGTGTAAATACCCAGTGAAGCTCAGCTTCCTCTCTGGGATGATGATGCTCACCTGTTGAGGGGCCTCCTTACCATTCTTGCTTTCCAAGGTTCTTCTCAGTGCAGGAGAAAGCACATGAGTTCTATGGCCTGGCAGGAAGGAGGTCTGGGTTTTGTGTGTCGTCCTCTAGGCCCTTCTCTAAGTTGCTCCCCACCCCTGCCCTGGCTTCTGCTTTCCCTGTACTGGTGTCTAATAGCTAAGCTATTTCAGCTTCTTCCAGAGCAGGGTTTTATGCCAATGGCCACCATATTTGCCATTGTACCTATCAGGAGGTACAATGAGTGTGAGGCTTCCTGTTCCAACTCCAGGTTTCTCTTCACTTGCATGTCCTCTCTGGTGGCACTTGTGCCTGTAGGTTGCCAGGGGCACCATCCCAGACTCACCTACCTGGACTGCTACCTCCACCAGTGCTGCTTTCAAGCTGGTCTCCACGTTGGACCTGAGATCTAACACTCCTGTTTCTTACTTCCCTGTAGTCCTGGACCACGTCTTAGAGTACCCACTTATGTAGCCTCTCGATCTCCAGAGCCCTCTTCCCAGCTCCATAAGCATCTCCTGGCATTGAATATTAAGTTTAGAGTGAAACTTAGTGCAATGACTTCCACTTTGCTTTGATATAAAAGGAATTTAGTCTAAAGACCCTTTGTAGAATGGAAATCTAATCCATAGCAGGCAAGGAGATGGGCAAGAGGGGATAACTGCACAGATACAACTTCTCAGATTCCAACTCCTAAGGCACAGAGGTGGTCAGGGTGTCATAGGAGGAAAGCCATGGGGATGGGAGAGTATAATACGTGCAGCTAAAGGGGCCATCATCCCCTTCCTGCCTCTTCTGATTTCCCAGTGAACTGCCTCAGGCCCAAGGTCAGAGAGACATCCTTGAGGTTCCCAACCACAAGCTCATTGTCATCATGCTAGAAAATCTGACCAGTCTCCACTCACCATGGCTTCCTATCTTACTTTCCTTCCTCTTAAAGTATTTGGGCCTCTATGGAACATTTCCAACCAGAAAGTTGAAAATTACTGACACACAGTTGATTGAGGCATGGGTCATGGGGGTCGGCTGAGTCCCCATCAGAAAGCAGAACTTGGAAACTTTAAACATGTACAGCATGAAAAGGATGAACAAACTATGAATAAGTAAAAAAAAAATTCTGAGACTCCTAAAACATTGTCTTCTCCATTTGGGTGATGCTAAGAGGTGAAGCTCTGTGGGATAGCTGCAGCATGGTGGAAGCTGGTGACATGAGGCTCATGGGATGCTGGTGGAGCTGAGGTGTGCTTTCTGTCCTCATCACCATCTTCTTGGGATGCAGCACCAAGTCCTACCAAGGCTGCCTGCCTCCATCACATGAGCAAGTCCACCAGATCTCCATAATTCCCTATCAAAAACATTGGGCCAATTTTCCAGACCTTTCAGTCATGCTACTTCTTATACATAAAGGGTCTTAGTTTGGTTTCCCCAAGAAACTGAACCTGAGAGTGCATTCAAGTGCAAGTTGGTCATTTGGGAGTGAAGGGAACCCCAGGAGCGGAGAGGAGAAGTAAGATGGTGAAGGAAAGGCAGAAAATGAGGATGTATTTCTGCAGCTGCCACAGGTAACAGGAGATCATTTGCTTCTGTTTGCAGACTTTGGAGCCTTACTTTTTATCAACCAGATCTTTTCTGGAGTAGAATTGGCCAGTGGCTTCCATAATTTCTAATATTCCCTACTGGCATCATCCCCTGAATGTTACTGTGGTGGCCACAAAATTAGGTAAAAAACTACAGTGCCCAGGCTCCCTTACAACTAAGAGAGGCCAAACGACAGGGCTACGACCAATGAGACCTGTGTGGACATAGACCTGGGATTTCTGGGAAAGTGATGCTTTCTGGCTATGGGTCACCCTCCCTCCTAGCCCCTTCACTTCAGCTGTTGCCTTGAGTATGGATATGGTGACAAGAGTTCAGCAGCCTAAAGAGCAGGAGACATCTTGGTTCTGGTATCCTTCAGGCACTAAGCTAGGGGCTGGAGCAGTCGCTCAGCGGTTACAGTTCTTGCCTGGCATGCGTGAGGACTCGAGTTCAAACCCCAGCACCACGAACACAACGGAGTGTTGGTGCAACAGAAACCACATCTCTCTCTCTCAAAAAAAAAAAAAAAAAGACACTAAGCTAACATTCTGTGTCACTCAATAGAAATAACACCCAGTTTCATCAATGCCACTCTCATTTAGATTTTCTGTTACCTGAAACCAAACCTAATCTCTTCCTAGAACACTGGGAACAACAGTTAATTTTCCTTTTGGGAACCATCCCCTCCCATTCTTAGTGCATGGAATTTGGGTGATGGTGACCCCAACTTCAGGTTGCAGGGGTGGGCACATGAGCCAGGCCTGGTGAATGAATCAGAACACAGCAATTAAATCAGGTGGGTGACTCAAGCTGGGCCAATAGAAGACCTCTTCAGGTATCTTCCTGGAGTTGTTAAGAAAGCAAAAGAAAAAGGACAAACAGAACAAAAGTGATAGAAGAAAATGACACATAGGAAAAAAATATGAAGTAGCATGGGCAAAGCCAACTCCATCAATGATAACATGGTGATTGCGCAACAACTCTCTCTCTTTTTTTAAACCCCAGGTCTCACACCTGCTAGTCAAGCGTTTTACCACTCAACTACTGCCCCAGCTCCCTAGCATTGTGATCACACTCAAGAATTCAATCAAAAGGCACAAGATTTAACTATATGCTGACAATAGGAAAAATACTTTAAATTCAAAGATAAGTTGAATTTAATGTATCAAGTTGAAATTAACTTAATTCCAACTTACAAACAAATAAATTGAAAGTGAAAGGAGGGAAAAATCTAGCATATAAACAGAAGCCAAGACAAAGCTGAGGCAGTAAATAGTAACAACAGACAAAAATAATCTTTAAAACAAGAGAGTTACAGATAAAAGAGAGACACTTTATAATGACACAGGGATTAATGCACCAGGAAGCTATAGCAATTATAAACATATGTTTACTGAACAACAGAACCCTGACATACCTGAAGCAAAATTGTCAGAATTGAAGGAAGAAATAGAAATTCCACAATAATAGTTGGTATTCTTTCCCTTAGGCTGCTAAAGCAAAGTATCACAAACTTGGTGGCTGAGGCAAAAATAAATAAATAAATAAATAAATTTTTAAAAATCCATTCTTCTACAGCCTGGAGCATAGAAGTCTTAAATCAGCTTGTAAGCAGGCCTGTGCCCTCTCTGAAGGGTCTAGAGGAAAATCCTTCCTCACCTCTTTCTTGCTTATGGAGGGTGCCTCTTCAGAGAGCCTTGGTGTTGTTGGTTTATAGGCGTATCACTGTGATCTCTACTTCTGCCATGGGATTCTGTCTGTGCGCCTGTTTTCCCTTCTTTAAGGACAGCACTCATTGGATTACTGCCCACCTAATTCAGTAGGCCTCACCTTAACTAATTACATCTGCAACAACCCTGTTTCTATAAGGCTGTTTTCTGAGATTCCAAGTTGACATGGATTGTCTGGAGGGCCTTCTACATGGTTGGAGACTTCAACAGCCCACATTCAATTATAGATACAACAACTAAACAGAAGGCAAGTTTACAACATTACAAACCAACCAGGCCTGACATACTCCTACGGAATGCTCTACCCAACAGCAGCACAGTGCACATGATCCTCAAGTACAGATGGAAGGAATATCCTCCAGGATAGACTGTATTCTGGGCCATGAGAAGCCTCAGGAAATTTGAAATAATTAAAAGTATATAATAAAGATTCTCTGACCACACTGGAATAGAAATCAATAACAGAAAGAAAATTTGGGGTTCACAAACATGTGGAAATTAAACAATATACTCATGTCTAGCCAAAGGTTTAAAAAAATTAAAAAGCAAATTAGAAAATATTTTGAAATGAATAGAAATACAAAACATACCAAAACTTATAGCATGTAGTAAAAGTAGCATTTTTAAAGCATTCATAGCTGTAAATGCTTATATTGTAAAAGAAGAAAGAAATCAATAGCTTAACCTTCCACCATAAGAAACTAGAAGAAGAATGTCAAACTGAACCCAAAGTAAGCAGAAGTAAGGAAACAAAGATTAGATGGGAAATAAAACAGAAAATAGAAAGACAACAGAGATAATCAATGAAACCAGAAGTGTGCTCTTTGAAAAGAACAAGACTGAGCCACCTTCAGTTAGAATGCCCAAGAAAAAAAGAGAGAAGACTGAAAGCAGAAATTACTACTGACATTATAGAAAAGAATTATGAGGAAATATTATCAACAGACTCATGTCAATAGGATAACTGAGGAAGGGGCTGGAGCAGTGGCTCAGCAGTTACAGCACTTGCCTGGCGTGTGTGAATACATGGGTTCAAACCCCAGCACCATGCACACAAAGAAATCTCGGAGCAACGAAAGCCACATGAAGAACTAAATAAAGTTGATCTTAAAAAAAAAAAGATAACTGAGGAAATTTGCCGAAATTAATAAGTAGATCCTAAATTCAGAAGGAAATCTAAGTGATCCAGAATAGTGAAAGAAATCTTAAGAAGAACATTAGAGGATTCACATTTTCTGATTTCAAAAATCACTCCAATGCTATAGTAGTAGAATAAGACAATGTGGTATTGGCATGAGGACAGACATATATGTCAACGGCTTTGAGAGTCCAGAAATAAACCCTTATATTTTTGGTCAATGGATGTTCAACGAGGATACCAATTGGGGAAAAAAGAGCTTTTTTGACAAATGGCACGGGGACAACTGAATATCCATAGGCAAAAGACTAAATTTAGACCACACAACTTTTATAAAAATTAACTCAAAATGGAACAAAGACCTAAATGTAAAAGTTAAACCTTAAAAGTCTTTGAAGAAAATAAAGAAGTAAATATTACTAACCTCAAATTTGGCAAAATTTCTTAGACATAACACCCAAAGCAAAAGCAGTATAACAAGCAGACATTTTTTTAAAAAGGATAAACTGGACTTCATCAATATTAAGCTTTTGTGCTTCAAAGAATACCATCAAAAAGTTAAAGACACCCATAGAACAGGAGAAAATATTTACAAACTATACATCTAACAAGGCCTTGAATCTGGAAATCTATATTTAGAACTCAAGAAGACAAACAATTCAATTTTAAAATTGGCAAAGAATCTGAATAAACATTTCTCAAAAAAGGACGTGGCCAATAAGCTCATGAAAATGTGTTCAGTTTAATAAAATGCTAATCACAACCATGAGATATCACTTAACGTCTACTTATTAGAACTACTGTAATCAAAATGGCAGCTTATAGCTGATGGTGAGAATGTGGAAAAATTGGAACCCTCGTGAGATGGGACCTAGAGCAGAACATTTGCTTTAAAATAGTATAGCAAACTATATATATATATATATACATATATAGATAGATAGATATAAATATATAGATACATATATAGATAGATATATAGATATAGTTCCTCACAAGTGCAAACAGAATTATCATATGGCCCAGAAATTTCATTCCTAGGTTTCAACCTAGAGAAATATAAACATATGTCTGCTGAAACTTGTATATGAATATGTACAGTAGATTTATTCATAATCATTAAATGTAGAGACAATCCAAATGTTCATCAGCTAATGACTAGATAAATAAAATGCTGTATATCCATGCAATGAAATATTACCAGGCATCCAAAAGGAAAAAAAGAACAGATACACACTGCAACATGGATGAACTTGAAAATACTAAGCTAAGGGAAAGAAGTCATCCACAGAGGACCACTTCATGTATGATTTCATTTATATGAAATGTTCCAGGATAGGCAAATCAGTGGGAACAAAAATTAGGTAAGCAATTGGTGGTGAGTTGAGGAGAAATGAAGAATACCTACTAATTTATACTACTAAAGAGTATAAATTTTGATTTGGGGTGATAAAAGTGTTTTAAATTGATTGTGATGATGGTTATGTAACCATGACTTTTGTACCTTAAATGGGAAAAATTTTTAATATGTGAATTATATCTCAAGAAAACTTTACCAAAAAGAAAAAAAAAAGGAATCACTTTCCTTCTTCCTCTGTTGTTAAGCTGACAGAATAATAAATTGAAATTGCTAGTGGTCCTACTTGCCTATATTTAAATGAAGCCAACACAAAAGGAAAAAGATTTCTGAAGATAGCGTTTGAGCCTTTGATTCAGCCATGTCTGAAGACACAATCCCATGACTTAATTTGGGAACCAATTAATTCCTTTTTGTTATTGTTTTTGTTTAAGAAATTTTATATTCTCTCACAACTGAAAAGATCCTGACTTGTGTGGCAATATTGGCAATCTGGTTTTGTAGGGTTTGACTTTATTTTTAATACAACTCTCCTTTGGAGCATGAATTCCAGAGCTTTCTCAGCTACAGAAACTCCAGTGTGGGTAACGAGTGTGGGTAAGAGGTGCCCAGCTATGCACATAAGCATGCTGAACCCCAAGAAATGTCTCTGCTTAGCCCACTCTTCTCCCACTGGTGAGAAAAACTAGAAGCCCTGTGTCCTTGGGCTCAGAGACACAGGTTGCTCTGTAATGCAAGGCTGATTTTGTAGCAGGGGTGGCCATTCCAATGCTTACCAACTCTTACATCTTAAACACCTTAAACGCTCAGATACAAACTGTGGAGTAAGTGAACTCATTAAAGTCATCAATCATTGGGTCTGGAGATAAACAATTACACAAAACCCAGTTAGTTTCTGAAAAAATTATGTGAAATTTATTCGAGTTATTCAATTTAGCAAAAGCAAGACCATAAATATCAATTTTTAAGCTGGAGGAAATCTAGATATCATCCGACTCAGGGCTTCTATTTTACAAACTGGGTTAATTAAGAAAGAAAAATACTTTCCTTCCTATTCATTTGAGATAGTGATATAAAGTTTTCATTTTGCTCCAAATTAGCCTTGGTCGGGACTGGAAGCCAAAGCAACACGGTTGGCTGTCTAAGATGTCATGGAATTGGCCATGCAGTAACCACTCAGCAATCCATTTTCTTATTCAAGCCAAATACCATCATCTTATTAAAATTTATTTCTGAGCAGATTTGAAGTTGCATTTTTAAATTTGATTATATGATTTGGGATAGTTGGAAATGAGTGACTGAAGTAGAGGTAGGGATTCTGACAGACTAGCAGCAGTCAAAATCAGAGACGAGGGAGAAACCGAAAGGTGGCTGAAGTCCAGGAGGCATCAAGAGGAGTTTATGGTCAGTCAAGGGAAGGAGGAAGGAGAGGTACTAAATGCACTAGGCCAACATGATCCGGGACCTCAGAGAAAGCAGGAATAAGGGGTTTGAGTAGGAGACTGAAGAATGAAAACAAGGAATTTGGACAAAAGTCTGAGCTAGCAGAGGTCATGAAGTGGGATGGAGAGCTTTGGAGCCAGGGAGAGGTCAAGGGCACCAGGAAGGACTAGGGCTGGGAACCACCTGTCTCAGGCAGCATTCCTGACTGGGAGGAGGGTGGGGGGGCAACCTGGCTCTCCCGAGGTCTCTTCCCACCTCTATCCCACTCAGTCCTAGCCCCACCTCCTCTCTTGCTGGCCTCTGCATGCCCCAGCTTTGGACCTGTCATCAGCATTCAGAAGCTGACACATGACCTCTGCCTGTCAGTTCTTCCCACCACCAAAACTTGCCCCACAGCCAGGAGCCTGAAACCCACCGCTCTTCCAGCCTCACCCCCTACCAGATGGGCCTGCCCATTCTCAAGTCCTCCTTGCACTTGCTCTAGGCCACTCCTCTTCCTGCTGGAGCTGGTGCCAACCTTCTGGGCACAGTTCCCATGGAACCTGCTGAAGACTTCCTGGCCCACCGAGCTGGAGAACGTGTGGCCCACTGAGCTGGAGAACGTGCTCAGAGCTGCTCCGGTAGCTCCTAGATTGCCCATGACTGTCACTCTGATTTGTGCAGATGTCTTTTCTCTTGGTTTCCTGTCCTGGACTTGTACAGGTTTTTAAGAAGTAATAAAACTCAGCAGAAGGAGCAATTATCCTCTGATCTCATTTTATATCTCAAAACAGCACAAAAGTTAGAATTAAAACCTACTATTTCCATTTCAAGATTGGAGGAGCTGGCCCTCTGAGTGTTCAACAACCAAGAGTTGGAGATCAAAGCCAAGGAAGATAAGAGGGATAAAAGGTCCTTGCCCTCCAAGGTTAGCAAGACCTAGGGGATTTGGGGATCTCTCCAAAAGGACCCTGAAACTTACCCGATCTCCTGATCAGGGAGACCATAGGACCATAAAGCATAGCAACCAATCAATGCACATTCTGTAGAGGAGGATCATTGGAAAGGAGCCCTCAGTGATTCCAAGGGAAGCCATGTGGTCTATAAGACCATGACCCTTCCCCACAGATAGTACAACTGGTCCAGAGAAAAGACTGAAGGAATCAACAGTCTCCTCACAAGGTCCTTAAATTAATCCCTAAGGACTTTTGGCTAAACTTGGGACAAAAAAAAGGTTAATTTTTTATCAACATGGAGGACATCTAACTTGGTCTTGAAAACTAGCAGGGAAGTATTTCCCAAAACAAATGTACTAATATGAGGATGGAGAAAAAATTAAAGAACAACTTCACATGAACAATTAAGGAAAAGACAGCAGTCCTTTTAAACGACATTTGAGATGTGCATCTGTGGCAACCAACCAACCAAACAAACAAACAAACAAACAAACTAGAGCCAGGAGGTTCCAAAGGAACCTTATTGAGGATTTCCTGATCCTACCAAAAGAAGCTGTGCCAGTCCACATACTTGCACGGAGGACACCATAGTCTTATATGCAAAGTACTTCTGAGGACATCTGCATGGTAATTGCTCAACCTCAAAGTAAAGTCAATTTTGCTGATAATCGTTGTGGCCAAGCATTATTGTTATTTTGATATTTTGGCAGGAACAGAAAGCTTTGGTCATCATATCTGATCTCTCTTCTTACTTAGCTATCTTAGTTAACAGGTAAATATTTATTTTAAGTCTTTTTCAGCTCTTTCCATTTTATAGGTCAATTCATTTTGGGGAGAGAAGGAAGAATATCCCTGCTAAGGAAGGAGTAATTGTTGGTACTACAAAGTAGACAGAGGAAAAAGATGGAGTACCTAGGGACTTCCTGAGGAGAAGGTCACAGAGAGAGCTGGACGGGATCTGAGAAGGAGCTCTGAGCACTGCACCAGCTGTTATAAAATATACTCACGGAAAGGCACCATTGGCCACAGTGTTCAGGGAAAAATGTAGAGAGTTATAGTTGTCTTCAGCCACACCTGTGGCATCCTAGCCTGCAGAGAGTGCAGCAAACCCTCCAGAGAGACTCAGGCACCCCTGGACTGGGCCTTCCTGCACCTTCATTGCCCACCAGGCACCCTGGGTCTAATGTGACTTCTAGAAGACACCTGACTACAGCAAGAGAAAGCATTAAATAAATACTCTCACTTATGTTGATAAATCTACATAATAATTAAGAGGTTGATTATTAGTAAAGTGAGTCCCCTAGTCTACTTCCCTATCCTACATTTTTGAGTTAAAAAAAGAAAATGTGGTTAATGTCTAACTTCACATAATAATAGAGGATCAGAGCAAAAGGGCACAAAATGAGACAAGCATTGAATCAAGGTGCAATGCATGTCAAAGGTGAAAAAGCAAAAAGTCCTGCCAGCCATGAGAGGTCCACATTTCCAGTCCCACTAGTTCCTCCCGGAATGTTCTATTCAGCCTGTCTTAGCATATAGTCATTATGTTACTTTGATAAGCATTCAAGCATTCCTCTGATAAAGATTTGGCTTCTTGTATAGTTATATCTATAGAGTAAAAAGCCAGTGTAAATAACCTAGCCACTGAAGGTTCTTATTTTTGTTATATAAACTGACTTCCTATTGTGTACCTCAGGCCTTGTACTTTTGGATTATCTGAAGTCAGTCCCTGCAAAGGTCTCCACATTTGCAAAGTAGTGACCAGATCCTGGGACCTGGGACCTATAGTAGAAGTGATTCCAAAAGTTTGAAAATGGTTAAAGAGGTCCTACCAAACATTACCTAATTTTTGCCCCTTTGGGCTGCTAAAAGCTATCCTGATCCATACATCTTTAACTCTGGTCTCATTCATAAGGAAAGATTGGAACCCATAAAGTAACAAATGACAGTTACTCAGAGGTATGGATACTGAGGCCTGTGACTATGTGATAGCCAACCCTATTTGAGATTAGCTAGGAAGGGCTGGAACAGTCGCTCAGTGGTTGGAGTGCTTGCTGGCATGCGCAAGGTATCCAGGTTCAAACCCCAGCACCATATACACAACTAAGTGTTGGAGAAACAAAGGCCGGATTAAAAAAAAAACTAAATAAAATTTATTCTCTTTTTCTTTCTCTCTCTTAAATATTAGCTAGGAAGTGTTTTCATTGTGGACAATCAGGACATTTCAAGGCATGGTGGTGCATATCTGTAATTCCAGTAGCTTGGGAGGCTGAGGCAGAAGGATTGCAGTTCAAAGCCAGCTTCTGCAACTTAGCAAGATCCTGAGAATAAAAAGTAAAATAGACAGGGGTGTGGCAAGCCACGGTGGAAGTTTAGGACGCCATTACAAGATGGCGCCGAGAGCCTTTCACTTTATGATAAACAGGGCCTTGTTTGGTGCACTTTGAGAGCTACCCAATGGGAAGGAGCCACGTGGCAGCATTGCATCGGGTGCTTTGGGGCTATTTAGGGAATAGCGGGGGCTGAGGGAGAGAGAAGAAGACTGTACCAGGGGCCTGAATAAACTGCTGAAAGAAGATTCCCGTGTCGTGTCTTCCTTGCTGGCGAGTGAGCACGACAAGTGGTGCCGAAACCCGGGAACCAGAACTTTCAAGCAGTCAGGGTAGTGCACGGGTAAGTCCCGGATAATAGGGACCTCCTTTTTAGTGTTTTCGGTTCCTTGGAAATCCCCAGGGAAACCCCCTCATATTACAGCTGTTATTCTGTGTCTTGTTTTTTGCCTGGTTTCACTTTCGGTGTTGCTTGTTTTT
>PVKS010004410.1:73613-93758 GCA_004027875.1 Aplodontia rufa | reverse complement strand
AAGGGTTTTTATGTTAAGCTGGACAAAGGTGGCCATGGCCAATTAGAGTGTACCTAGTTGTCAAACTTCAATTTTTGTGTAGCATGAAATGATTATGTTAACAATTTTGTTTATCCATGAGGTTTTGGGATGCATGCCAGGGTCACCTGATGGGCAAAATGGCAGTTGCAACCAAGATGGCTGCAGTCAGATCAAGCTGATCACTGTACTCTTGCGGTAGCATTCCCTGGCCACCATATTTAAAATCACTATATTTTAAAAACTAACCCTCTTCCACACATATGCACTGAATCTCCTCCTCGATTTATTTTTTTCTCTGCATAACATTTATCACCTAATCTACTGTATGTTTGGCTTATTTATTTTGCTTATTGTCTGTCTCTTCCCACTAGAAATAAAGTCCGTGAGGTCAGGGACTTTGTGTTTTGTTTGCTGCTGTCTTCTTGGTACTTAGAACTGCCTGGTACATGGAAGTTTTTTAGTACAAGCTGGTTGGTGAGGGATAAATTCATATTTGCACCTTCTCATCTTCATCAGACTATTTATTCCCTACTGATTCTTTAAGACTTAACTCAGAGCCAGGCATGGTGGCTCATACCTATAGTTCCAGTGACCTGGGAGGCTGAAGCGGGAGGATCAGAAGTTCAAAGCCAGCCTCAGCAAATTAGTGAGGCCCTAAACAACTTAGTGAGACCCTGTCTCTAAATAAAAATAAAAAGAACTGGGAACGTGGCTCAGTGGTTAAGTACCCATAGGTTCAATCCCTGGTACCAAGACAAAACAAATCAAAACAAGACTTAACCCAGGCATCTCCTACCTTAGGAAACGTCCCCAAGCTCCTATCCTCTATCCTAGTTTGGAATTCCAATTCCATTCTCTTACAAGACTATTTCTATCATTGCACTGATCACATTACATTTTCATGGCTTCCTTACTCTGGGCTCCTTTAAGGTAGGGACCACCAAGATACATATACCCTGTTGTCCAAGGAGGTAGTTCTGTGCCAATTGTTAGAGGGCATACTGTACTTGAGTGTTGAGTGAGTCAGTGTATTAGTCTATTTTCTTTCTTTCTTCTCCTTCTCTCTCTCTCTCTTTTTTTTTTTTTTTTTTTTTTTTGCAGTACAGGGAATCAAACCCAGGCTGGGCCCTGCACGTGGCTCTTCCACTACATTTGTAGTCCGTTTTTCTTCACTATTATAAAATACCTGACATTGAGTAGCTTTATAAAGAAAAGAAGCTTATTTAGCTTACAGTTCTGGAGGTTCAAGAGCATTGTGCCAGCATCAGCTCAGATCTGGTGAGGGTCACATGGTGAATGCATCAGAACAGTGGGAGTGTGTGTGGGAAGACAAGATCACATGATGAAGTAGGTGTGATTCAAGGGTCACATTTGGACTTCTATGAGAACCCACTGTTTCAAGAAAGTAACTCAAGCTGGGCGGGCATGGAGGCTCATGTCCGTAATCATAGCAACTCAGGAGGCTGGCGAAGGAGGATCCCAAGTTTGAGGCCAGCCTCAGCAACTTAGCGAGGCCCTAGGCAATTTAGCAAGACCCAGTCTCAAAATAAAAAATAGAAAGGGCTGGGGATTTAGCTCAGTGATAAAAAAGAAAGTTACTCAAGGGTCCCCTTAAGAACATTGGTCCCTTTGGAAGGCACACCCTGTAATGACCTAAGGACCTCCCACTAGGCTCCACCTCTTAAAAGTCCCAATACATGTCACATTGCCACACTGGAGACCAAATCTTCAACATAGGAATTCTTGGGGGACAAATCACATCCAAACATGGCAACCATTCCCTAGCGAGCCAGGGAAGGGACTCAGGGTGGACCAGAATGGCTGACTTGGTACCAACCTTGTTGCCTAGGCTAAGCTGGAATAGTCAGCAAAACTGAGCACTCTAAAGGAAGCCACCACTTGTTGTCAGGGGTCTCAGAGCAGAGATGTTTAAAGACAGTTTACAGACAAAAAAGAAAGTTTTCTGGACATGTAAATCAAGCCTCACCTGATTCTTATGTTACCTGAATTCAGAATGAGTCCACCTGGGGCTGGGTTGCTTTGTCAGCTGAACCCCTGAATAACGGGTGCCTGGACTGGGATGCAGACATCAGACCTTCCTACAAAGAGTCTAATGGGAACTAAGTCCCAGAGGTGGGGGCAGGCCCCTTCTGGAAATGGAAGGGTTGTGTGGCCAAAAAGTAGGGTGGAGGGAGAGCTTACATGTAACAGAGTGATTCGGCTAAGAATTCTCTGGCCCAAGAAGCATGATGTTGTCATTTGCATTTTGCAAAGAAAAACATATAAGAAAGACAAGGGAGGAATTAAGGATCTCAACAAGATGAGACTCAGACTGACCCGGCATTGAGGTTTCGTGATCCTGGGAGGTGAGTTATCTTTCTGTTCATTCATTCATTCAAACATTTTTGAGTTAGACCCTGTACTAAATTGTGAGGATACAAAATTATTTCTTTTTTCTTTTTTTTTCTTTTTTTAAGAGATTTATTTGTTGAACAATCAAACAAGCTTCTAACGAAAAAATATAATATATATATAAAATCTGAATATTAGATTTACTCCCCCAAGAACCCCCACCCAATTATCCCCTCCCTCCTTCCCAATACATCTCTACAAATGCCTTAGGTTGGAGGATACAAAATTAAATGTTAACAGACAATCCAAATAAGAACCTTAACCTCCTGGATTTGTGTAATCTGTCATCCAGTGGGAACAAGTGTTCTCAGGCATCATCCCCACCGGATGGGGAGTGGTTAGAAGAGCAACTGTAACACTGGAGATAGGTCAAGCAAGCAGAAGAGAAGACTCCAAAGATGCCAGTTCACTGGGGGACTCTGGAACCAAAGCATTACAACTTCTCTTCTTGCTAGGAATGTTGACTGGGACCCATTAGAGCAGAAGTACAGCTCCAGTTAAGCTAAGAGCTCTGCTACTAACAATCACGTAGCTGAAATGACTTTTGAGCTAAACAAGAGAAGACTTTAGTTGAACAAATCTTGGGAGAATACCTGCAGGGTCACTGGAGTGGGTTGTTAATATACTTCAACAACAGTGAAATGCTGTCAAGGTGCCTGAGACAAAGGAGATTTACGTGACACCTTTTCTAACTCTGTAGAGACCTGCCCACCTGAAGCAGAAACATTAAAGTGAACCTAGGCCATGCTTCCTGATTTAACAATAAACACATTCTTTCTGGCTTTAAAAAGTGTATTTCTCCAGGAACCGCTTTACACAGTAATTTCTTAGACTGTGTGTATTTTTTATTCTCTGTATGGTCTAAATATTTTGCATATTAGAGAAAAGATTTTCAATGTTTATTTTGGATGTAAAGGGAGTACATCCTCAGGAAGGAAAATACAAAAGTTTTTGTTCAAGTTGTTGTCTGTTTTCCATTCATTAGAAATCTGCCAAGGGTCTCATCTGCCCAGCACTGCGCTGGGTACCAGAGTGATAGAGCAGAATAAAAGAGAATGTGGTGGCCAGTTGTTTATAAGCTTGACATCTAGTGGGCATATTGGAAGTTAGGATCCCAGGGTCCAAGACGGAGAGTTGGAAGCAAGAAGTTTATTAGGGAGTGTCCTCAAGAACAGTATTCAGGCGGGGGGCGGGGCGGGGGAGGTGACTGGAGTGGTGGCTCAGCGGTTATGGCGCTTGTCTGGCATGCCCAAGGATGCGAGTTCAAACCCCAGAACCACATATACAATGAAGTGTAGGAGTAACAAAAGCCACATGAAAAACCTAAATAAAAAAATAAAAATTGATTCTTTCTCTCTCTCTCTCTCTCTTTATCTGGGCTGGAGCAGGTTATAGCGTTTGCCTGGCATTCATGAGGACCCGGGTTCGAACCCAAGCACCACATACACAACTAAGTGATGGAGAAACAAAGGCCAGATGGAAAAAGAAATAAAATTCATTCTCTCTCTCTTAAAAAAAAAAAAAGACCCAGATGAAAAAACAAATAAAGTTGATTCTTTTTCTCTCCCTCCATCCCTCTCTACCTTGAAAAACAAAAGAAAGAACAGTATCGGTGGGGCGTGAGGACGAAAAGCCTCAGCAGATTCCATATGCCACTCTGAAGCTGAGCTGGCCATTCAGGGATGCCCTATTTTTGTACCCCTTATTGACTGTGATCAGGTGTGGGCTGCCTCTCCCCCACTTCTTTGGCTCAGCTTCTTGGCTGTGTCCTCTCCTCTTCTCATCAGTGCAGCCTGCTGTTTATTCATCCAGTTAGGCCCCGTGGTGACTGTTAGTAGCTCAACTTGTGTCCCATATCAAGGATGCATTCCACTTCCAGCCTGATTCCTACCACTTCCTGTGAGTGGTAATCCGGTCACATTAAACTATAGGTGTGTTTTCAAACATTCTGGCATTTTTCTATCTCTGCTTATGTTGTTTTCTTACCTTTAAAATCTTCCTTCCTTCCTTATCTACTTCCATTTCTTTTTCTTTTCTTTCTTTTTCTTTCTTTCTTTTTACAGAGAGAGAGGCACAGTAAAACAGAGAAAGAGAGAATCAATTTTATTTAGTTTTTTTCATCTGGTTTTTGTTGCTCTGACACTTAGTTGTGTAGGTGGTGCTGGGGTTTGAACCTGGGTCCTCCCACATGCCAGGCAAGCGCTGTAACTGCTGAGCCACCACTCCAGCCCCTACTTCCATTTCTTTAGTCATCAAATTTCTTACTTTCATTGAGTCATGTCCCTCATGAATATATGTAAATAATTCTGACCAAAATTTGGCAAATCAAGCCAGGCACAGTGGTGCACACCTATAATCCAGTAGCTCTGGAGACTGAGGCAGAAAGATCACCAGTTTGAGGCCAGCCTCAGTAGTAGCTTAGCCCTCAGCAACTTAGTGACCCTGTCTCATAAAAAAATGAAAAGGTCTGGAGATATAATTCAGTGGTAGAGCACCCCTGGGTTCAATCCCTAGTAACACCCTTCAATTTGGCAAATCAAACACAACGATATATAAAAGGATAGGGCTTAATAGGGCTTAATTCCAGAAATTTATTATGTTTTCATAGTGCTGGGAATGAAACCCAGGGCCCTGCACATGCTAGGCAAGTACTGTAGACCTCTGAGCTACATCCCCAGTACTAAATTTTTTTTAGCACTCCAAAATCAATCAATGCTATTTTTTTTATTACTGACCAAAAACATCCTTACAAATCTAGCAGTTCAAAACAACACAAATTTATTATCTCACAGTTGCTGAACACCAGAAGTCCAAGCATGCATGGCACACACAACAAGATTCTCACCAGGCTGAAATCAAGGAGTTGGCCATAGCTGTGGTTCTCAGCTTGCCTCCACCAAGCTTAGAATTTACATTGCTCTTTATTGTCCCTTTTCCCATATTCTCTGTCTTTGTCTTATCCCTATCATAACTGTACTCTTCATTCTTGGTTTTGTGGAATTAAACTAAGAAGTCCAAGCGTATTGGTGCTTTTTCTGCCTGAACATTTTATAACAGTAAATAAAGACAGAGTCATCTCAGGTTACATGTTTCTACTCTTTTACCACAATGCTTGTCCGCATTTGGCAGTGCTTTCTCCAGTCTGGTAGTCAGCATTTCTGACAGCTGCTTGGCCTGACTTTCAATTGGAGACATCCATCAGTGAAAGGTACATTACCCCACAGCCCATTACTGCTCTGAGCTTACTATTATTTATTTGCAGTCTAATGGATGAGAGAACCCTTTTTTAGAACTCTTACCTGACCATGGGTCTAACCATTTCTGGATAAACATTTCATTTTAAGAAACTGCATCCAGCCAATTGACCTGGACAATTTCACTCCCCACTACGGGTCTCTCCTTGGATAGACAGTTCCGAGTGATTCTGTGCACTTCCCCCATCCGAGCTGTACATATTTGAGAACTTTTTCTCCTTTTCATTTCCAAGTACTGAGTGCAGGCAGAGCATTGTGCTGTGGGAGATGCCATGGACTCTATGCAGTTTCTTCCTTCTCCCATGGAGATCTCCAGCTGGATGAAGTAAGTCAGCCAAGGGGTTAAGGTATGCAAAATTATTAACAGATCAAATTTGGAGCCCAGTTGTTTAGATTTGAATCCTTGGGATTGAAGTCTAGGACACATTTCTTAATATTTTATGCCTCTGTTCACTCATCTATAAAATGGAAGCAATAATAGTACTTATTCTTGTAAGCTTATTCCCAAAATTAAATGAGCTAACTCATTTAAAACACTAACAGACACATAAGAACTTGGTAGTAAAGATCAGCTATTATTATTAACTATAGAGCTACGGTTCTCAACCTGTGTGGTATATATAATTAATTAGAACAATTTTTAAAAACACAGATGCTCAGAGCCCAATCCTGGATCATGTCTTCTCTGCTGTGGCACTATAGACATTTTTGAGCCAGAGAATTCTTTGTTGCAGGGATTTTCTTCTAGTAGCATTCATGATATTTATCCATTTAATGACTATAGCAAATACCTCCCCCCAAATGAGACTACCCAAAATGTTTCCAGACATTGCTAAACATTGATTCCCTAGGGACAAAATCAGTCCCAGCTGAGATCTACTGCCCCAGATCAATTAGATTATAGTCAATGGAGAGGGGGGATGAGGCATAGATCTTTCCAAAGGCAGAGCCAGGTGTTGTGTGATATGCAATTTATCAATTTGGGAGTCCTTCTTTATGAAAAAAATATATAAATTACAAATAAAAAAATGTAGGTATGGAAGTGAATATTCATTTAGAATTACTAAATAAATGATCACATAAAACTAAAGCCTTGGAGATATGTATCCCTTTCTTTTGTGATCACTGTAGACAATTCATCAGCAGAAAATTTGCTTGGTCAAAACCTGGTTTTACCCCACCTAAAATGCTTGATAATTCTTACCCTCAGAGGGGCTCATGAGTGAGGGACCCTGAAGTTCAAGTGTCCTGAGCCAGCTGCACGGAGAGTCCACTTCTGGGTCTTCCCCCACTGCGACAAATTAGCTCTGGATGTAAGCCCATCCCGGAGAGCAGGCATGAGGCCCATGAGGCCCAGCCATCTTAATCACAAGTTCAGAAAACTTGGCACCGGGAGGTAGGTTGGAGACAGTCAGGAAGTACGGCGAGAGGGAATCAAGATTGCAGCCAAACCCTGAAGTCTGGAGAACTGTGACCCTGGGCTGGCTCCAAGCAGTGCCAGCAACTGTGCTGAGCATTGGTTTTCCATTTCAGCATCAAGATCCTGGGCAGGGTAACCAGTCACATTTCAGGATAAGGAGTGGTGTGGGCCAGGCATCCAGGAGAGGAAAGCTTCAAAGATCAACACAATCACCCTCCATCTATTCCTTAAGAATGCTAAGTCCTCAGTCAGTCCAGAAACCAACAGAATCAGCACCAGTGGCCATAACTAGAGAGCCAGACTTCAGTTTTTAGAGGGAAAACAACTCCATAAAATGGAGATGAAGGGAGAGACTAAACTTGCAAAACACTGGACTCCCTGCCTTGGTTGGGGTGGGCTCAGGAACTGGGTTTGAGGAGGGGTGGCTGGGCCTGGATTTAGAGGTCAGCAGTGAACCTAGCTCAGAACGGCAGAGGAAGAGAATGAGATGAATTGATACAGGGCAATGGCCACTAAAACAGAGACTCTCTTGGACCTGTGGAAGGAGTATTGAGCTTGGTAGACCTGCAAGTTCTTCATAACATCAGCAGGGTTACCCGTGACATCATCATGGTACCTGCTAAGATAAAGTATTAGAATCAGGCTTCCTTCTTTCCTTCCTTCCTTCCTTCCTTCTTTCCTTCCTTCCTTCCTTCCTTCCTCACTTCCTCTTCCTTCTCTCCTTTCCTCTAACCTTCTCTTCCTCCCCTTTTTTTTTCTTTCTTTCTTTATTATAGTACTGGGTGTTGAACCCAGGGACCCTCTACCACTGAACTATATCCCCAGTCCTTCTTATTTTAGTTTGAGACAGAGTCTTGCTAAGTTACTGAGGCTGGCCTTAAACTTGCAATCCTCCTGCCTCAGCCTCCCAAATTATCAGGATTACAAGTGTGCACCACTGTGCCCAGCGGGAGTTAGAGGTTTTCTAGACCTATGAAGTCAAGATTTGGACCCTGTAGTCACCCCACCATTATTTGGGTTGGCTAGATTCTCAGTTTATCATTGAGGATTCACCCCAATTTCCCATAAACATGCCACTATATCAATAGCACACCAAAAGGAAGGTTATAAAGGAGTTGGAGAATTTCCCTCCTAAGATCATTTCAGGTATTTTCCCAGCTGTGTTAGAATGCGATCCCAAATCTGTCAAAGCCAGGTCCAACTCTAATGTCCTTTACCCACCACTGCACATTCTCAAAGGAGATTAAACAGAGGCTGAAGATGCTTTGCTTTTGAGGGAATTCAATAATAGCTTTTCATACTTTTGAATGTGACTCTCCATCAATATATTATTAATAATTTATAAGGTAATATCCTATAAATATCTATAATTGCTGCTTTGCAGAATTGCAGTGAGGAATAAAGATAATGTATATAAAGTGCCTGACACATCAGTGTTATTAATGGAACAGTAATTATTATTGATACTATGAATTTGTTCCAACTCTGAAGTCAGACCTGAGTTTAAATCCTTGCTCTAGATGTGTGATATTGAGCTAGTTAGTTAAAAGTCACAAACCCTCAGTTTCCACACCTAAAAATGGTTGCAAATAGTTCCTACCTCATATTTTTGCTGAAAGATCAACTATGATACATCTACGAGAAGGCATTAGGCATTGTGCTTGTCACATAGTAAATGACAGATAAACCTTAGCTATTGCATTAATTGTTATTCTGAGGTCCTTATCATTCCGCTTGTGTTTGGTTTGTCCCTGATGTCACTGCACATGCTATTTCCTTGTTAATAGCTCCACACTCCTTTCCCCCCACCCTTTTCAAACAATCTGCACTTTTGAAATTCTGAAATCTACTTGGAAGAACTCCATTAGATTCTTTCCTTCTGATCCTCATTGACTCTATTTTGATTACTTTTTAGTTTGCTTAAATTCTCTAGGTCCTCTCTCTTTGCCAGTATTATTTTAATTTAGGGCATTCTTGATGCACAGCCCATTATTCAGACCCAGAACGTTCTGTGACTTGGAAACTCTTTGTTCGGTAAGAGTCAATGCCCTTGATTATAATCATGATTCAGATCGGTGGCTGTTCTAACCATCTGTCCACTGGCCTGGGCTGAGCCTACTACTTTTTCTTAGCAGTGCCTTTTCCCAGGTGCTTTGTAGACCTCCTCTCACCTGTGACTGCCCTCCTTCTGCATCCCTATTTGTTGCCCAAGGGTTTAACACCTATTTTCTTTCTGCTTGTTCTCTCTTTGCAGTTTTCCCCTTCTTTTTGAGGCATTAATGAGACTGAAATGCTTGTATTATTTATTAAATTCTAGCTTCTAAAATATAGAATATACTGAGTGACTTGGATGGCAGGAAGATTTAAATATACCATATTATATTTGTAATTATTATATTCTTATAAGCTATTGATGGAATTTTTGTAAATAAGCTTTTACTTTAAATATTCTAGGGGAGATAGCAGTTTCCCATAGTAAATACCTTTGTAAAGAAATAATTATTCACTAATTTATGTTTATACATAAACATTTGGGAACATTGGGCTGGAGTGGTGGTTCAGCGATTACAGTGCTTGCCTGGCGTGCGTGAATATGTGAATTCAAACCCCAGCACCACGTACACAACTAAGTGTCCGAGGAATGAAAGTCACATGGAAAACTAAAATTTAAAAATTGCTTTTCTCTTTCTCTCTCTCTCACTGTCCTCTCTTTCTTTAAAAAAAAATTTTTTTTAGAACATTGATATTGTATTAAACCCTTAATTCACTTTGTATTCAGTCTCCAGGAACAGTTTGTGAAGATCATGGCTATCAGACCCATTTAAAAATAGAAAAAGACCCAATAACATCCAGCTTTTTGGTCTCCTAGCCATAAGTATTAAAATAACACTGGGAATGGGGGATGGAGCTCAGTGGTGGAATGCATACTTAATATGCACGAGGTCCTGGGTTTAGTAGCCAGCACCTACCTTAAATAAATAAAATGCTCATATATGAAAAATAGACTTCTGGGGAAGCCAATGAATTAAACACATTTGTTTATCTCTGTTGTCTTCAAAATCTTATTGAAATGTGTATGGGTTTGTGTATGTTACGTGTTTGCGTATGAGAGAGAGAGAGACTGAAAGATAAAAGGATACACAACCATGAGAAAAGCATAAGGAGAGGGGTTGGGGATTTAGCTCAGTGGCAGAGCGCTTGCCTAGCACGCGCAAGGTCCCGAGTTCAGTCCTCAGCCCTGAAAAAAGAAAAAAATGCTTAAGGAGAACAAATGAGGCTAGCAGAGGAAATGAGAGTGGTTAACAATATTTTGGATGATGGAAAGTGGGTGGATAAGAACTGACTTAGTAGAAAGAAAAATGCAGAAATGCTAGTGTCCTCTGGAAGTGACTACAAAAAGCAAACCAATGCCCATGAAAAAGCCCAGGGGGCAAAAAAAAAGAGGAGGTACAAAATTCCGTATAAAGAAGAGTTAGACTCCTTTGAGATTGCCCACTCTCCCCAACTCGGACAAGCACATCCTTCCTCATCCTAGGGGGAGAATAAATAGACCTTTGCTAGCCCGAGAGGCTGACCCAGAGAGGTTTTGAACTCCAGGATCCCTATGGTGGCTCAGGCCATGGAGTGGAACACCTTGCTGAGGACGGAGGAATTACAGCAAAGTGCACAGACCAAAACTGTATAACTCTGAGCAATCTTACACTCGGTTCCAGGATGCCAGCCGTTCCTTCTCGTTAGGTAGGAGATCAGAGTCTTCCCCTGGGAGACTGATGGTACCCCCACGAAAACATACCAGTCCTGATATTTGAAGACTCCCCTCCAAAACCAGCTGAATTTTTGCCCAACAATCTTACAGACAAAGCAATTATCAATCATTCTCTACTTATCTGCACAGATACCCAGAACTTTAATTAGCAGTTTAGTGCCTCACTCTTGTACATGCATGGATGGCCAAGAGTCACATAACAAGCAAACTTTGTTGAAAGCTTTTACAATGAAGGACAGTTACCTAACAAACAAAACAAAAAAACAACAAAAGAAAAAACAAAGGAGAAACATGGAGGAAAAGAAACAGTTCAGGAAGCACAAAGGAAAAAAATATAAATATATTCCTTGGAAAGATTTAAAAGATACCTATGAAATAAAAAGAGGGTGTTTAATGTAAATGATCGTTAAGAGAACAAATATTCTTGGATATAAAAAAAAGCCAAAATTTAAAATTTCAATGAACAGAAAGTCAAGGAAATCCCTTAGTAAGAAGAATACAGGAAAAAAGAGAAGGAAATGGGAAAGGTAAAGTGAGCAAGATTGAGGTTCAGACAAAGACATTTCAACAACAGGACTCCAAAAGGAAGGAAAGAGAAATTAGAGAAGGAGAAGCTGTGTGTGTGTGTGTGTGTGTGTGTGTGCGTGCGTTGGAAAACATCAAAGAACAACACAAGGCAGAATTAGAAAACTTCAAAACTAAGCGACAGAACACGGGAAAGAATTAGACATTAAAACGTGGAAAGGGGAAATTGTTCAATAAAAGAAGAGTTTAAAAGAATTGAACAGAAAGTAACAAACAATAACCAACATGTGAGTAATATGAAAAGAAAACTAAAGCAAAGGAAAACAAGTAAACAAACAAAAAAACTCCTCTAAAAACTATAATTCAAGAAAACTTTCCTGAAATTAAAAAAAAAAAAACATTAAAGTCCACATTGATGGAGCATATATATAACTGCGAAAACCATCCCAGACTGAATAAAGAAGACATCTACTAAAATTACTAAACTTTAACAAAAAAGAGGCAAGTGATTTTTTTATTTTTTATTTTTTTAAGAGAGAGGGACAGTGTAAGAGAAACAATTTTTATTCAGTTTTTTCATGTGGCGTTCACTGCTCCAACATTTCATTGTGCACATGGTGCTTGGGTTCAAACTTGCATACTTGTGCATGCTGGGCAAGTGCTGTAACCACAAAGCCACCACTCCAGCCCAGAGGCAAGTGATTTATAAGCAAAGAAGTATAGATTGTCATCAAACTTTGGGGCAGCCATAATTTATGTTAAAAAATAAAATAACAGGGGCTGGAGCAGTGGCTCAGGGGTTGGAGAGCTTGCCAGGCATGAGTGAGGACTTGGGTTTGAATCCCAGCACTATACACAACTAAGTGTTGGAGAAACAAAGGCTAGATAAAAAAATAAATAAAATTGATTCTCTCTTTAAAAATAAAAAATAAAGGGGTTGGGGATTTAGCAAGTGGCAGAGCGCTTGCCTAGCACACACAAGGACCTGAGTTTGGTCCTCAGTCCTGAAAATAAAAATAAAAATAGGACTTGAACCCAGGGTCTCACACATTCTAAGCAAGTGCACTATCACACCCAGCTTCCCCAAGTTCTTGAATATGAAAACAGCTGATTTTTTTTCAAATTCGAAAATCAGTTTATTGAGATGTAAAATCCTTGACTTACATTTTCATTCCTTAAGTATCTTAAATATGTAATTTTATTTTTTATTTAGTCCTAGTACTAAAAACAAAAATAAAAATAAACATAAAAAACTACTCGAGGAATATTTTTCCCCTGAGTTTTACCTGAGAAATACACTAGAGAATAGCTTTCTATCTCTTTTCCTTCCTTCCTTTCTTTTCCTTTTTTAGGGGTGGTGGTACCGGGTATTGAAGTCAGGGTCTTGAAAATGCCAGGCAATGCTCTGACACTGAGTCAAATCCCTAATCCTGAGAAAATGAGTTTCAGAAACCAAAATAAATAACTATCAGCATAAGCACTCATGGTTACTTGTGTAACTAAAACTAAATGAGAATTTAAAAAGAATGAGAGCCAGGCATGGTGGTGCATGCCTATAATCCCAGTGACTTGGGAGGCTGAGGCAGGAAGATTGTGAGTGTGAAGCCAGCCTCAGCAACTTAGGCCCTAAACAACTTAGTGAGAAAATAAAAAAAGGGCTGTGGATGTGGCTCAGTGGTCAAGTGCACCTGGGTGAAAAAGAGAAGAAGAGTATGAGAGAGTAGAGTACAGTATGTAATAATGTCTATATGCTCAGGCAATATAATGCAGGACAAATTCAAAAAGTGGAATTGGGCAGGAATAGACAGCACAAATGTAAAAAGTAAAGAGTATTTTTTAAAACTCTTCCTAATAATTATAATTATAGTGGTAGTATTAATATTATGGTCCAATATTATAGGTTCAATGCCAAATAAAGTATGTGTAATAATGAAATTTTCTAATTCAATTATCCTGTGTGTCCTTAGGAACCAGGATTCTTGGTATGTAATTAAGAAAACACAACTTAATAAATATGTAATTAAAAAATGTAAACATGCAATAAAAATGTTACAATGTAATATAAGAAAGAAATGAATAAAAAACAATAACCCTTGCTGTGGTTTGTACTTGGACTATTATTCCCCAGAGTCTCCTGTGTTGGAGAGCTGGTCCCCAATGTTCAGAGAGGGCTTTTGGGAAGTGGTGGGCTCCTGAGGGCTCTGAGCTCAGCAGTGGATTAACCCACTGATGGCTGAGCGGGCTACTCTGAGGCAGAGGAAACTAGGCAAGTGGGGCATAGTTGAAGGAAGTAGGTTCCTGGGGGCACGACCTGAGAAACTATATCTGCTGCACTCCTCTTTCCTCTCTCTCTCTCTCTCTATTTCTTTCTCTCTGCTTCCTGTTTTCCTCCACCATGCCCTTCTGTCATGATATTCTGCCTTGCCCCTGGCCTGAGGCAATGGAGTCAGCCAACCATGGACTCAATCATTGGAAACCATGAGCCAAAATCAATATTTCCTCCATTAAGCTGTTTATGTCAGGTATTTTGGTCACTGTAATGAAATATCACCCTATTGCCCCACATTTGAATAGAGGTGGGGGGCACTTATGAGGAAAAGTGGCCTCAAAACAATGACCAATCCTGTAATCATGAGTCAGGGCCCTGAGTACAGCGTTTTTGTTGTTGTTGTTGTTTTGTTTTATTAATAGTGGTGATTGACCCTAGGGGCACTCTACCACTGAGCTACATGCCCAGCTCTTTTTATTTTTATTTTGAGACGGGGTCTCACTAAATTGTCTAGACTGGCCTTAAACTTGAGATCTTACTCCCTCCTGAGTTGCTGGTATTAGAGATGTGTGCCACCACACCTTGACAGAGTACATCTTACCATGCCAATTCCCTTTAAAGAAACAAGGCTTTGGGGTTGGGGATTTAGCTCAGTGGCAGAGTGCTTGCCTAGCACACACAAGGCCCTGAGTTCCATCCTCAGCCCTGAAAAAAAAAAAAAAAAGAAAGAAAGAAAGAAACAAGACTTTGGGGAGGAAATGGCTGAACTAGATCAGTGCAGGAAATTTATAAAAGAGCCTGGAATATACCAGATTGCAAGGAAGCTAGTAAGGACCCAGAAGCCATTTTTTTTTTTAAGAGAGAGGGACAGTGAGAGAGACAGAGAAAGACAGAAACAACTTTATTTAGTTTTTCACATGGCCTTCGTTGCTCCAACACTTAGTTGTGTAAGTGGTGCTGGGGTTTGAACCCGGGTCCTCGTGCTTGCCAGGCAAGCGCTGAAACCACTGAGCCACCGCTCCAGCCCCAAGAAGCCAACTTTAAGAGCTCTTTCACACTAACTAAAGATGGGATGACTGGAAATTCAAAGAGGATAATATGGGGACTCTGACTTCCAGTCTGGTATTTCAGGAGGTTAAAGATTGCCACTCTGTCCTAACAATGAGTAAAAACTCAACAAACTGAAAAATCAACAACTCTGTGGATCTGTCAGAGAAGTAAGACCACAGGGTAAACTGATGCCCCCAAGATTGGTGAGAACCGCAGATGAATACAGAGACTTACAGCTTGCAGGTTAGGCCAAAGACTCATGAGCAGAAACCACTGCGGGAACCCGCACTTAGCTAGGAGTATGTGAACTGGAATGGATGACTTGCTGGAGGCTTGGTGTGGAGAAGCCTGAGAGATAAACACTCTAGGGGGACCAGTCATGGGGTGGCGTCAGGGGCCGATTGTGTAAGATTTATCTCCTGGGACTCTATCTACTAGGTTCTCACAGTGACTATCTGAGAAAAATCTCTTCATGCTTCTGGCATGGAGAGGGAACAAAGAACCATCATGACATGTGCCAGGACATTGTGTTCTTCTTAAGGTCCCACCTTCAGGAGAAGCTGCTTTAAGCAGAGTCTAACCAATTTGGAGGAAGGGAGATCACCAATTTCAGCTCCTTGTAGCTTTCCATGTGAGGGAAGGGAAATACTCAGCTCTTGCTCCCTGTAACCATCTTGTCCTTCCTAAGGTGGGAACAAAACAAAACTTAGAAGCACGTGTCCAGGGTCGCAGGCTCACCACAGCTCCAGAACACAGGACTTAGAACACATTCCCTCCTCTGAAAACTGTCTGCTGATTACTAAAAGCATTACAAGAGTGTAGTTCCTTTACACAGCACCTCATGTTTGCCTTTCAACAAAAAAATTACATTGCATAGTAAGAGGCAAAAAACAGCTTGGAGAGACAAGAATCAGAACCGGAATCAATATGGCAAGTGTGTTGTGATTTTAAAAAATTATGATTAACATGCTGAGGGATTTGATGGAAAAAGTGAACAACATGCAAAACAGATGAATAGCGTAAGAAGAGATGATGATCCTAAGAAAAAGTAACAAAGCAATGCTAGAGATCAAAAGCCCCGTAGCATAAATGAAGAGGGCCTTTGATGGGCTTGTTAGAAGACAGGGCATAGAGGTAAAATACAAACTTCCGAAAATGAAAAAATAAGAGAAAAACAAGACTAAAAGCGAAAAAAAAAAATACATGTTGGCAGATAACATGAGCATCTATGTAGAAAATCTGAAAGAACTGACAAAAAATAGTTGCTGGAATTAATAACCAATTACAGCAAAGTGGTAACATACAAGGTTAATATACTAAAGTCAATCATTTTCCTGTATGCCAGCAATGAAAAGTAGAATTTGAAATTAAAATCATGTTAACATCTCCCCAAAAGAAATATTTAGGTATAAATCTAACAAAATATATACAAGCTTTCTATGAGAAAAACTACAAAACTCTGATGAAAGATGTCAAAAAGATCTAAATAAATGAAGAGATATTCTATGTTTATGGATAGGAAGATTGAATATTATTAAAATGTCATTTCTTCCAATTTGATCTATAGATTCATACAATCCTAAGGAACACTCAGCAAGTTGTCATGTAGATTTGTCTGTCTGTTTGTTTTGCGTTGCTGGGGATCGAACCTAGGGCCGCATACATGCTAGACAAGCACTCTACCACTAAGCTAAAACCCTATCCCTTATGTAGGTATCAATAAACTGATTCTACAGTTTATATTGGGTCAAAAATAGTCAACAAAAGTTTAATTAGTAAACCCACCAAAGCTGAATTTTCACATAAGCTAGGGGAACCATAACTATGAAGGTGGGGGGAGAAGGGAGGGAGGAAGGGAGAGGAAAGGAGTGTTATCATTACAACTGGGTACACTCAACTCCATGAGAAGCCAAACTGTACTGAGGCAGGCGTATAAACTCAGAAATTTTAATAATTAATATACATGTGTATGCTCATTTCTATCTATAGCATGAGAGTATTACAGAGGAGACATGAGATCAGGGAATGGATGAAGAGGGGGATCTTGAACTAGGATGGGGCTTAACTTACTTTGTCAAAATCTATGTATGCATGAATATGTAACTACAATTCCCTCCAAAATGTAAGACTATGTTGAACCAATTTAAAAAAAAGAAAAAAATGTTCAACACAATAAAGGAGAAGAACAAAGTTGAAGGACTGATACTACCTAACTTCAAGACTTACTGTAAAGCTACAGTGATTAAGGCAGTGTGGCATTGGTTAAGTAACAGACAAATAATCAATGGAACAGAATAGAGAGTTTTGAAAAAGATCCACATAAATATAATCAGCTGGGGCTGGAGTGGTGGCTCAGCAGTTTTGGTGCTTGCCTTGCATGCACAGGGACATGGGTTTGTACCCCAGCACTACATACACAGTGAAGTGTCTGAGCAACAAAGGCCAAATGAAAAACTAAATAAAAATAAATTGATTCTCTCTTTCTCTCTCTTTCCCTCTCACTGTCCCTCTCTCTTTTTGAAAAAAAAATTATATATAAAATCAGCTGATCTTTGACAAAGTAACAAAGGCAATTCAATGGAGCAGAGTCTTTCTCACAAATAATGCTGAAAAAAGAAGAAAACAGAAAATCTAGACCTTACACTCTTCCCAAAAAATATTTCAAAATGGATCTGAGACCTAAGTGCAAAACAATACAACTTCTAGAAGATAACACAAGAAAATCTAGGTGACCTTGGGTTTAGTGATGGCTTTGTAGATACAATAGCTAAGCTGTGATCCATGAAACAAATAATTGATAAGATAGACTTCATTAAACTTAAAAATTACTGCTTGTTGAAAGAGATTTTCAACAAGCTGTAGGGCTGTAGGTATAGCTCAGTGGTAGAGCACTTCTCCTGGATGCCCAACACCCAGGATTCAGTCCCCAGCACCACAAATAAGTAAATACAATTGTCAAGGAAACGAGAAGACAAGTCATACTCTGGGAGAAAGTATTTGCAAAATTCAAGCTGGGGGCTGCAGTGGTAGCTCACCAGGAAAGCACTTGCCTGGCATGTGCAAGGATCCAGGCTCAAACCCCAGCACTACATACACAACTAAATGTCAAAAGCCAGATCAAAAAAACAAATGAAATTGGTTCTCTCTCTCTGTCTTACAAAAGTACATAGCTGGTCTCAAAAGTTAAAGGTATTTTCCAAACAATCCTAGCTTCCTTATGAATATCTTATAAACCCAATTTTTTTTAAAGAGAGGGACAATGAAAGAGAGAAAGAGAGAATCAACTTTATTTAGTTTTTCATGTGGCTTTCGTTGCTCTGACACTTTGTTGTGTACATGGTGCTGGGGATAGGACCCAAGTCCTTGCACATGCAAGTCAAGTGTGGGAACCGCTGAGCTACTGCTCCAGCCCCAAACCCAAATATTTTCATTCAGGAAATAAATGATGGAAATTTATACCATTTGGTATATTCCTACTTTACAACTGTGAAAACAAATGTGTTATAAATATGTATTTAGTCTGGGCATGGTGGTAGATGCCTGTAATCCCAGAGGCTCCGGAGACTGAGGCAGGAGGATAAAATAAGTATATTTTAGAGATAGAACAAAAATATGCACATTCATTCTCTCTTTCTCTGCCCCCCATAAAAATATGCAAATTCTTTCCATACCATTAAAGGGGAAACTGACATGTAAGTGTAAGGAATTAAGTTGTCTCTGCTGGCCTCAATATATGCATGGGCAAATTCAGCTATGTCAGCCAGGGCGCAGGGGCACACAACCGTAATCACAGCTACCTGGGAGGCTAAGATAGGAAAATCACAAGTGTGAGTGAGACACTGTCTCGAAATTTAAAAGAAAAAAAAAAAGAAGGGGGGATGGTGGTGCCGGAGGTATAGCTCAGTGGTCGAGTACCGCTGTGTTTAATTCCCCAATCCATATACTCAAAAAAATTTTAGTTATGCCATATGATACCTTGTATTAGATACAAAATGAAAGTCATGACCCAGAGTTGCTAAGAATGAAATGGGGGTGAAGTCAGGGAGTTGAATAAATGGAGTGAAGGGTTTGAATTTTATTTTGTGGGTTTGAATGTTATAACAGCTGTGGTTAATATATGATTATTTTCTGATGTCCTCTGACAATAATTAGATGAGGTCCTTTACAAACCATCAAACCAATCCGACCGTCCAGAACAGTAAAAGCCTAATTTCCTTTTTTGACCACTTTATGTTCTGAGGCTTCTTAGAACAGAAAGTGGCTAGTCAAATATTCCTCAAAGCAGCCAAGCCTTTCTTAAATTGTGGTCCATCTTACCAATAAGGAACAAGTGGATATCGTGTATCCTCCAGAGGTGATATTCTGAAAAGGGATATGGTTTATGCAGGTTGCAGTCAATAATGCATGACCTAAATCTAATCACTGGACAATATTAGCCAAACCTGTAATAAGGGAACTTGATTGTATTCTTTAAAGAATGTCAATTCCATAAAAAAAAAAAAAAAGGTTGAGGCACTGTTCCAAACCAAAGGAAACACAGAGAAAGTCATTCAAAAGTCAGGATACATGATCCTGGATCTGATCCTGTGTGGGGTGGGGTAGGGGGGCTGCTATAAAATGGCTTTCTGGACACAATCAATAAAATTGGAATATGTATTGTACATTAGACAAAAGTATGTTATTAATATTAAACTTCCTGAATTTTTTTTTTTATAAAGAGAGAGGTAGTGAGAGAGGGACAAAGACAGAAACAATTTTAGTTTTACATACGGCTTTCGTTGCTCCAAGACTTTGTTGTGTTTGTGGTGCTGGGTGGGGTTCGAAGTCACATACTCGCACATGCTGGGCAAACGATGTAACCGTTGAGCCACTGCTCCAGCCCCAAACTTCCTGAATTTAATAACTGGTCAGGGATTACTTAGAAAAAAATATCCTTCTTAGGAGAGAGAATGATAGAAAGAAAGAATCGATTTTATTTATTTTTCATATGGTCTTTGTTTCTCTGACATTTAGTAGTGTATGTGGTGCTGGGGTTCAAACCCAGGTCCTTGTGCATGCCAGGCAAGCACTCCAACCACTGAGCCACTGCTCCAGTCCCCACACTGAAGTTTTGAAGAGGTATAGAGATGTGATATGCAATGTGCTCTCAAATAATTTAGAAAAAAACATTTTATAGAGAAATGTAAATACAGAAAAAGATTGATAAATATCACAAATTATTAAAAATTAGAGAAAGTTGGTCTAGTAACATGAGTTAAATCCAGATAAGATGTAATGCTTTACAATCTAATACCTTTTTTAGAGTTATAAAGGGAAAGGGAAGGGAGGGATAAGGGAGGGTAATTGGGGGGGGGCACTCCTGGGGATAATTGCAATATACAGAATATTTACACATTTTATACACATTTTATATTATTTTGTTAAAATC